>JARHVA010008050.1:0-220000 GCA_037957365.1 Torreya grandis | reverse complement strand
AGGATGACATTGATGTCTATTATTTCCTATTACCTCTATCACTATTGTGTCCTTAGTGGTAAAAAAAATAATATTGTATACCTAGTAGTGTTACATTTAGTATCTCTTATTCTACCTCCCTATCCTCTTGCTCTACTCCCCATCTTGATTGACTAGTCTATGATCACTCACGATATGGTCTTAGTGTTGATCTCACTATATGTGGTCCTATTCTTCTCCTCCCCCATGGATCCCTCATATTCCAATCCCACTAATTGAACATCAATATTTATGTTTCTAGAAGAGGTAGGTCCATCTATCTTGGAACCCATGCCACTGAAAGTAGCTTTCTCCACTATGAGTAGTGTCTAATAACTTCCATCCTCTCGATCACTAGTGAAACTATATGGAAGATTACCCATGTAGTAGCTATGTCTCCATATGGATGACATGTAATGTTTATGTATCTCAATAACTATAGTGTTGGCACATGGGGTACAACCCATGCTACCTAGTCCTTTCTCCATATTTGCACTCAAGGTAACCTATCATTGACTACATGGGGTAACCCAGTCAGTTGATATATAAGAAACCTCTAATATATCCAAGTTGTCATATATATGATTAGTCCCATGGTCTTCTACCCTCTAAATAATATCTCATATAGATCAAGTATAATATATAATTAGATTATAGATCTAAGATCATATAGAATTCACTCCTCTAGCATCATCTTACTCAGGGCTACCGTGAATAGTGGTACCTTGCCATCTGACATGTGACATAGTAATCATTGTGTTACAAGTCCTATCATAGATTTTTGAATATCCATAATATATGATGTATATGCATCATACATACTAACTCTCCATCCTCCCAAAATCATCTATGAGCTTGTATCCCACATGGCTAAGGCTCTCCTCTCCTCTATATTGTTTGGTATCCCTATGGTCATTAGTACTCCTACTATGGGTAGTCTGAGGATGGCATGGACATCTTCTAGTGTGATGGCCACCTCTATAACATCCCCATCCACCTCCATTTTGAATGTGTTAGTTAGTCATTCCTAGTAATCAAGGAACATTTCTAATAGATATGAACTCATGGGCATCCTACACATATCTTTTATGCTTCGTAGACCTATGGATACTAGTATAGTTCTATCTCTATCTAAAAATATCTATAATAACACTGGTAACCAGGCCACATCCACTAATCTATAAAACCTCCATCATATTTATAGCTATGAAATAATAAAATATGTATCAATTATTTCATGTCATGTATAGTCAGAATACATTCTTTTTACATTTAAAAAAACAAACCTAATTACTTTTAAACCTATTCATTTTTATTCATTTTACCTTATTTCTAGCCTACTTGATTCTTCTTTCCCTCCTTTGGTAATTTCTATCCATTTTAGTCCTCTTTAAACCTTCTACATGCTTTGTCATGCTTATTTTGGTTCTTGGGTCAACCTAGTTTGATAAAAATTTCCCTATTTTTCCCCTAGTTGACTCCAAAATATTAGACAACCCTTTTCTTTTCCTCTTCCTAATATTATGTTATCATTATAAACCTTGAAAATTAGTTGTCAAACTACATTAGGTTGATATCTTGTAGAATGTATAGGGTTAAACCATACCTACTAGGTTAGCACTATGGAATCTACCTAGTTTCATCTTACTAGGTTGATTGGGTCAACCCAATTCATTTTGCCAATCGACCCCTTTAATTTTCATTTAAAAATGTACTTTTTGATTTCTTCCTAATTCATCTGAACCCATTTCTAGTCTTTCTATTTTTTACCCCTAGAATATAATTTTGTCTCATTTTAATATCTATAAATGCTTAAAATTCAACATTACTAAAAATACACTTAATTCAATATAAATTTCAAAAATTGTTTTGAGATTCACAGTTGCATACTTGTAGTGCACCCAATACTACCTCTGGAGCCTCTCCTTGTCTAACTTGTCATCTCCTCACCATCCCGGCTCATTTCGTCTCTAGAGCTATTTTTTCTCTCTTTCACAAGGTAAAATAACAAATGACTTATCTTTTCCCCTATTTTAAAATAATTTTCAAAATTAAATTTTTTTAATTATTGATTTGCAAATTCATTATTTTGTCTATATCTTTATTTTTACTCATCCATTTTCAAATCCATTTAATTTATTAGACTTGTGATGATGTATATATTATATTCCAATATCATATGATTATTTTTGAAAAATCACAATTTTTGGCTATTTTTTGCACTAACTTCCATAGGTTTACCTAGTGTTGTTTACATTGGATGCCTTCACCTTTCTCTTACAGTTTAATTCTTTATTTAAAACAATAAGGTAAGTAAATGTATGTGTTTTTAAATTATTTCATTTCTTTTATCTTATTTTCTACTTATTGCACTTTAATTATCATCAATGTTGTGTTTTATTATGTTTTATCCTAAAGTACCATCATGTGTTGTATTTATGTGACACGTGATGAGATTTGAGTGGTGTCTATGTATACACATAATATTTTCAAACTTTTATTCACTAATAACACTTTGTATCTTATAGAAACATATTGAGTCTCAATCTCTCTAAGTTCATGCCTTAAGCGGTGCACTAGGAAAGGGGTGGGTAGACCATCGATGATTTGTAAGATTATTGTCCCTTTTACCACTTGTCATCTAGACAGTCATATTATAAAACCATTAACCCTAAGATTATTATTCTCATTCCTAAATATTATATTAATTTTACTCTTTCCATCCTCCTTTTCTTACCTTAATTCCTTTTTAGACTATTGATTCTACTAGGTTGACCATGGTTGACCCTGTACAGTTGAGGGGTATTTTTAATTTTTTAGGTTTATTAGCCTTTTATCTGACTAAGCTCAGACCTAGTGAATTATCCCCAAATAATATAGGTTCCACCATGGATTACCCTATATAAATAACATTTATGAGATTATTTAGGTAAGATATTCCTATATATACATGTTCAATTCAACCCATTTGTAACAAGAGGAGAACAAGAATAAGTCCAAATGGACATCCACTTATTGGCCATTCTAATTTAGGAATAAAGCTTAGGGTTTCATAATTTATTTAGAGATACAAATCTTGTATGTTTGAGAATTCCTTTAGATGCATAGATAGGTTGTGTATCCTAGATCTGATGTGTCTTTGTTATCCTTACATGCCACAACAATCTCTTACGAAGCACCTTAGCCAAGGGAGAGATTGAGGCTCGATGAGTTTGTCTTCAAGATATGTATTCCTAAATTTATTTATAATTTATAAGAGTAAGTAGATAATTTAGTTGTGCTTATATTATAATTAATTAGGATTTAATATACATTGACATGAGTATATGTCTTCTATGCATGTTTAGTGTAGTTATTTGTTTTTTTTATAACTACCAATTTATGCCACAATATTTTGTGTGTAGTAGATTATATTTAATTTATTGTTTATTAAAATAGAGTGAATTATCAAACCTTAGGACTCTTTTAAGGTTTTTGTGTGATTGTGTTAGACTATAGGATTTTGAACCTTACCTCACATTGTGTATTGTGACAAGTAATCCCCTAATTGGGTCTAGTGGATCCCTATATTGGTCATGATCTTAGTTAACAAATATACACCCAATTAGAAGTGTAGGTATGCTCTATCTTCTTTGATCTAGTATTAATTTACAGACATGATGTATTTATGATTGCATACATTAGGTACTATAATAATGCATATTTTGGGGTGGGATTGACTATTGTGGGGGATCTTATCTCATGTTTTTTTAAACCTATATTCTAAATTTACCATAAATTCTTGGGGTACCATTTTAATTATGGTGAGATGATCTAATAAATGTATATATGGTCACTCATATCCTCAATTTGTTTGCATAAATCTTCCCCAAATTCATCCCAAGTATTGATGGATGCAGGTGTTAAACCCATATACCACTAGAGTGCCTTACTCTTCAAGGAAGTGGCATATAATCTCATAGCTACATTTTCTTAGGTCATATTATGAACTGCACATAAATTGGCTATGTCTATAATATATTCCAAATAAGTGGTTGGGTTTTATCTTATGAAATATGTAAGGATTTTAAGATAAAATATAGGTATGGCATTAAACTAATTTATATTTAAGGGGATACCACCATTGAATGGTATAAAGGCTTAAAGTCTAGGCCTAACCATTGGAGGTGTAGATTTTATAGCAATGTTTGTTTGAGAATAATTAGGAGAGTCAGGGGGTGGATGATTGGAATTAAACCTAGGGTATATTTTTTAACTATAAAATTCTAATGATAACTCAACAAACTTAGTCTCCTTACCTTTTGATGAATATCTTGTGACCACTTTCTGCATGAAACTTGACTATAGATATTCCACTAAAATGTTTGAATCTCGTTTGGTGTCATCAAAGTCTACAAGTACATGATATAAATAAATTTAATGTTTGTTCCATCAGGCATTCCAAGACTATTAACACTCCAAACTACACCCTTAGGAGGAGATGGTTTAGTTCTCTCCAAGTCTGGGGTAACATGGGAATGGTCCAAAGGCTGTGGGTGACCTATACGCAGATCAAACCTCTAGTTTAGTTGGCTAAATACCTTGGTACATAAAATTGAGATAAATTTATAAGACTTAATAATGTTGGGGTGAAAAAAATAGATATGTTCATAAAGGGAAACCTAATCTAAAGAGGTGATGTACTAGTATTCATCTATCCACTCTAATTGATCTTCATATAACACTTTTTGAATCAAGTGAATAAATATGACTAAAAAAAGATTCCTAATGAACTCATAAACATGATTATTTTATTTTAAATCTATATTTAATTCCTAAAATAGAAATTTAATGTAAAAGAGGCTTGATTGAGGCACTATCAACCAGATTACTCTTCAACATAGCTACCACACTCTAACACATCACATGACCTGCATAGGATGACATTGTAACAACTAGGTGAAGGAAAGGACATTTAAATGATGATAAAAATCAAAATTTTGAAAAATAAACAAAACATAACAAATTTATGACAATAAATAAAACATGTAAATAATCCTTTATTTATTTATCCTCAAGGCTCTCAATATACAATTTGGTAGATTTTCATTACACGCAGCTGAGGGATAGTTACGATGCACTTAACACATAAATATATATATATAAGAATTAAATTGAATAAGAGATAATTTGTCATGTGAATAAAATTAATGGGTCATAAATTACGACCATCCCTTCAATTTATAGTTATAAGTAACCTCCACACTCCTTCATGCCTCATTGAGGTAGACTAGTGTCTTTAATTAAAATTTTTGAGGCATTAAATTCTATTTTTAGCTAAGTTTAACCCATGATGAACAAATTAATGATAATTATTTTCAATTACCTCTTGTTTTGATATTCAAAATCATTCAAATGGTTTAGTTAGGACTTTTCCATGAAGTATTTAGTGTCCACCTCTGTCTTGCATGCTAGTATGATTTGAAAACCTGCCACAACCTTCAGGATGGATATTAAATGGTTATGATGAATTAATGTGACTATTAAAATACATACATTATAATTAATTTAATCCATAATGGATTTATACACCCATGAAAATCCTCATTATTTTGATTAAGTAAGCCTATAGATAGATGGCCCAGTCTCTTAACTTGTTCACCATTTAGATGGCTATGAATATTTCATAAAATATTAAATATGAATGAGTTAAACTAATTAAAATATGAAAAAAAATTATATACCAATACTTAGGCTTTCCAAATATCTCACATCTATAATCTTACCTCACTCAGATGACTAGGTCACCTCCCTTTAGCACAACTGGACTGCCTATTTAGCATCGACATGTATGAACATTTTTGGGCATAATTGTGGGTGTTTCAAGATTTTATAAGATGAAAAACATCTCATAGTACATCCTAAAATTATTTTAAACCATTGACAAATTAATTTACCTTGTATTATATTTAAAACCTTGTAAAAATGTAGTTTCTAGGGGTTTTATATAATAGTCTATACAAACCAGTATTATGGATGGGATAGACTGAGAGTGTGTTATAGTCTTAATTTTTTTATTAGGAAATACCAATTAATTTGGATGAATTTTATACAATATATTATCAATAGGTTCCTTATCAAGTTTTTAGGGAGGTTTAAGGGGTTTTGGACTCTTAGTAATGGTTCATAAGGGTTAGGAACTTAACCTCTAAACCAATGCCACTAATCTCTTGTAGAAAAGGCCCCTCAACTATCCAAAAGTTATAACCTCCAAGGTAGATATTATGTATATTTATGAGCTCATTAAGTTACCCTTCAGGTAAGAAATGTGCATTATGAACAGTCTCAAGGCACTTTTAGGCTATAATGACCAACTATGACTTATCCCATATAAACAAAAGTGGCTCACACACATAAAAAACCATGATAAACACCTCCATGGTGGTTTGATATTTGATATAATCTTATTTTGACCTTTGCTCTAGATTTCTAGTAACACCACAGTAAGAGAAGGCACTAAATAAATATGCTTAAATGTAGGGTTTCTAAGTTTTGACCTGAATCTAGAGTTATTAATCATTTACCCACCTTTTTTGTCATGAAATTCACCCCTTAAGGCCTTCAAAAAATATTTATGATCTTGAGTAAGCCATTTACTTTCTCTTGTGTGTATACAGTCTTTCATTTAGGCACCTAGGTCTATTGTCAAGTGGTTATTAGGCATGGAGGACCCTCTATGTGGCCAATGTGTAATTATTTGAGACCTTTAGGTACCTATTCTTCCTTAAAACATATGGGATTTGTAGGTCCTCTTCATCTTATTTCATAAAAGATTATACTGGATCGTATAGGTCCAATCCATAAATTGCACATCTTACACATGCCAACTAGTAGTCCATTTAAGTTATTAGGGGACCTAGGGAGACCATTAAGACCTTTTTAATAGCCCAAATACCTCATTTAGATTCATTTGGAGATGTAATTCCTTCATCAAGTTTGAACCTAAGTTTAAGGAGGGTTTTGGAGGTTCACCATCTTAAAGATGGTTCATATAGTATGAACCTCCGAACCAAAAATTTTTTCCATGAAAATTTAGCCTACAAACCCCTTAAAATATCTTTAATAGCCTTGGTTTTGATGTAGATTTTACATTTATATATGAATGAAATATGGTGTGCTTTGAGTTCCTTGCCATGACTATAGTTTATGTAATTTATAGTGTTATTGTTTATTACTAGAGTTAGGCCCCTATATCCCACTCTATCTTTCATGGATATTGATTCCATATGGTTACCCAAATCCCCCTTATATAATTTTGTATGATTCCTTCTGTAATGAAAGATAAGAATGTTGAAATTAGCAACTTGACATGGTTGTTTAGGATAATGGAGCTCAAGAGGAGGTTAATGGAGCTCAAGAGGGGGATAAAACCAAAATGGACTATATCTTTGCATTCCCCTAATTACAACACATGCTTTAGGACATATAAAAACATCACACACCCTCTCATATTTTTTAATCCATTTTTAGGTTTTGGATTTACTACTGAAGTGGAGGTGGCATCTCGATACCCAAAAGAGGCTTTAGGTCTTGTAGATTAGTCTAGAATTTGGAACCTCCACTCACTTATAGGAGTATTTTTAGCCTTAATGTTTCCATAAGATCCTCCTTAGTATATTCTCCACTTTATACATTTGTCCTTATCTTCCCAGATGATCATATCAACCCTTCTCTCTTAAGCTTACCTTAAGCACCATTATCTATTACAAATGATTGTAACAGTTAGTAGTGATGACATGAGAAATCTCTCTCAAACATTTGTAGTGATTAAATAAATTCTCAAATAACATATTTAAATTTTAGATATAGCCTTGAGGCTTGTCTTCCCTAGCTCTATTATCATGGATTATTTACATAATCATACATCAAAACTTTTATGTCTTGGGTGGACAACCTAGACTAGGTAGTCACTCTAACTTGGTATCACCATTGTATGAATTATTGATTGATACTTATGTCCTCATCAACTTGAGGTTACATTTTACATGCTCTTGGCACATCAATTCACTTTAGTCATGCACTCTATACTAACTGAGCAAGGCTACCTCATTGTACATGCTTATGACATTCAATAAGAATAATGTATACATCATATTTAACATTGAAAGTGATATTTTTTATATCTCAAATAATAGAACATATAAAAATTAATATTAGAAAGAGGAAAAAATTTCTTCAACTAATATGTAAAAAAAACCTAATTTAATCATAGTAGAGGTACATGGTACTAATATCATATAACATATTTTAGAGAAATAAATATCCAATACACTAATTCCATAATATGGTATGGTTGGTTTTACATGTCCTACTATAGATACAATAAATGATTCTATCAACATGTATAAATTACATTTGGTGCACATTATTCCATAAAATATCTTATAAATTATTTAGATTATTCCCATTATTATATTTTTAAGCCTTTCTACTTGGCCTTGCCTTACTATATCAATGTATGACAAACTTCCAAGTATTTCAAAAATAAAAATAAATAAAAATAAAAATAATTAAAATATAAAGATCTATGCATGACATGAATTTATTCTTTACATGATTTATTTATGATTTATCAGATATGGTAGACTATATATCTAATTTTCTCTCTGAAAATGTGTTTCAAAATATACATGAGTGATATGTAGGACATATAGGTCTTACATGAAATGGACACATAGATGTAGGACATTCCTTCACCTAAGAGCTACCTTCTTAAATTGGGGTCATGCTTTCACTTATGTAATCTTGATGCTTTACATATGTTTTATCCTTATTTTACTATTTTTGTTAATAAAATTGAGATACTTTACATTAATTATATATTAATTGCTCTAAATAATACTACTTAGATTGATATTTCATTGGATATTATATTTAACTAAATGTAATGATGATAAATATTGATTGTGTAGATTGTCCTCAATTGGTTTTTGAATGTTTGGTATTGTTGCATTTTATATGATTTGATGGTTGCTTGTCTATTTGATTATGTGACTCTTCATCTATTCTCTATGTCACTCTATTTTTGTGTAATATTTTATTTTTCATTATGTCTCTTGAATCATGTTACATTATATTTTCTATCTTATTTGGATCTTACATTATGTGATACTAAATTTTATTATGTGTCATGGCCATGACATTGTGTGTGACTATGTTTGGTATATGTGGATAAATTTAAGATTACATGTTGAGATTTTAATCATGATCAACATCATGCACTCCTCTTCTTATTTTTAGTGTAATAATATATATCATTAATTTTTTTCAAGTTATTAATCAATTTATTGATTCTCATTGCTATGTTGACTATTTAATCCATTTGTTATTTATATATCTATCTTGACATGACACTTGTATGCCTCAAAATGTATTTTTCATATATAATCATATGATTTATTATTACTATTGTGACATATTATACACATGTTAGTACATGTTTTACATTTATTATATAATTTTCTATATAATATGATGCATATAAATCCTCCATTTGAGATGAGTAATTTGAATCTACATCCCTCATCTAGAAAGGGGGCATACATAGTGGCACAAATATATATACATATACACACACACACACACACACACACACACACACACACACACACACACACACACACACACATACACATATGTATTTATGTATACATACATATACATACATATATATATATATATAGATATATATATATATATATATACATAAATACATATATATATATATATACATATATATACATATATATATATACATATATATATATATATACATATATATATATATATATATACATATACATATATACATATACATATATATATATATATATATATATATATACATATACATATATATATATATATATACATATACATATATATATATATATATGAGGGAAATTAAACCAAATATAGTCCTCCCACTTACCTGAGTGGGTGTAATCAATGTAATATTATAATGTAGTGTAATCCTATGTATGCGTCTCAACACTTTAAAACCTATGATTTGGCCTTGCAATGGTATTTATAATATACTTAAGTCTTGTTATTTTGAATTATCTCTTATATATGTATGTATATATATATATATATATATATATACATACATATATAAGAGATAATTCAAAATAACAAGACTTAAGTATATTATAAATACCATTGCAAGGCCAAATCATAGGTTTTAAAGTGTTGAGACGCATACATAGGATTACACTACATTATAATATTACATTGATTACACCCACTCAGGTAAGTGGGAGGACTATATTTGGTTTAATTTCCCTCATATTATTGTACACAAAGTTAATACTTACCCATATGGATTGGCTAAGGTTATACCTTTCACTTGTTTTCTTCATTCATAATGACTTCATATTACAGTGCAAAGAGATAGGGTGTTGAAGCAAAGAGAAAGAAAATAGATTATTTTTAATGGATCATGGGTATATGAATATACAAAAATCATTAGTATACATATCTATATAATTTGAAATAACCATAGGATTAGTGCAATCAACATAGATAGTTTTAGACTCCAGTAAACACTAATGAATTTTTCCAAAGTGTCCAATAAGAAAAAAACTAACCCATCATGTGAAAAAATATTTTTTCCATGTAAAAACATTAAAAAATCCTATTATATTTTATTATTACTTTAATTTATAATATATACCCACACAATCTAAGTTTTAGTGGATATTATTCATTAATTCACAAATATTTTAGTTTTAGAAATTGGCATTTAGCTATTTTAGGATTCACCTAAATTATCTAGGTGTAAGTTAGTTTTCCAAGTCAATTCACCTAATGCTTAAAATAAATTTCATACATATAAATATAGTTTACCATTTTTTTGAAAGATAATATGAACTCATTCACCATTATATCTAAACAAACATCTACCCATATGCTCATAATGGAAAATTTTAGTGGTAGGAAAGGGTTGAAGAAAATGTTAGGTGATGGTGTTGAACAAAAACATGCTACCAAGTGACTTCAAATACATTGAATGAAAGCAATGATACCAAATGATATAAATGATGTTGAATAAGAATAATGTTGTCATTTAACAATAATATCTGTCATTCCATAATAAATTTGTCAAATGATAGTGTTGTTTTCAAGTGAGAATATTATTATTGTTGTTGTTGTTATTATTACTATTATTATATTTCAGTAACATTACTATCAAATGACAACATTTTTCCATTTGACAAAATTACTATCAAAGATTAGCATTAATCTCAAATGATAGAAATTTTTATTTTTTTATAGTATTATTATAAAACAACAACATTGATAGCATTTAATAACATTATTGTGATATGGTAACATAGATATCATTTGATAGCATTACTATCATTTGACATCAACTCTATTATTTGGGAGTGAAGAGGTGTGATCCATAGAGAAATAATGTGTAGTTTATTTGAGTGTTTTCTATATATTTGCACATCCATCTAGCTTTTATGCCCCATTATTATTTTTTTATCTATTCAACCTCTCACCTAATTGCCATTTATTAACTTTTCCTAGACTTTTAAAAAACACATACTTATAGATTCACCAACAAACCCAAGTTAGTTTCTATATGGTCCATAATAAATTAACTTATCCCCACATTACAGAAACAAGATATGTACTCAATATCATTAGTGTTTCCATAAATATTAAGTTGTATTAAATCAATAAAATTCTACTTATTCTCAAATTTGTATGTGAATTTTGTGTCTTATACAATCTAACTTATCCTTAATTATATCTTGTTAGTGTTGTATTAATACAAAGTTAGATAAAATGGGAGATTTACTTTCTAGTATTTTTGAGAGTTCTTATTTAGACTCAAATAATTCTTAATAAATGTATTTTTAAAATAGAGGTGGCTATGTCAAGAGATAGGTAAATAGGTAGATGAAAATTTTAATCGAGCATAAAATATATGTGTGATGTCCAAGAATGTAAAATTATTTAAAATTTTATGTTTCCATAATTCCACAAACCAAATATAGGTGTTTACAAATGCCCCATTTTAATCTAATATAAATTAATAAATAAATAATTAAATTTAGTACCTTTAATAATTATTGTAGATGTGGATAGGTAAAATGAAAATGTATCATTTACTCCATGTGAAACTTGCAAAAATCATGTATATATCAATGTGTCCTCATATTAATAAACTTAAAATAGTCTCAATAATTTAAAAACTATAAATTTTAAATTGAGGAATGAATACACATGATTTAACGTGAACTAAGTTGTCACTTTTTGAGCTTGACTAGAGAAAATTCATGGGATAAAATTTTCCAAATAAGTTGAAACGACCAAAATTGTGATTTATGGAGCATAAATCACCCAACTAAACATCTTGAAAAGGTTGTGTTAAAAGTTAAAAAATGAAAAACCTAAACCACATTGCCCTAGGTAATAAAATACCCTTTTATAAAACCCCAAAATCAAGTTCGTATGTGAAAGGATCAACTTATGCATGTGTATATAAACCTAAATTTATCACATATTTACCATTTTTCCTTATTAATACACAACAAATAAAAATAAAAATTTACTTTCATGAAAATGTTTCATCCCTCATATGATCCATATATCCCTCAAAATGATTTCAAATGCCAAAATCTATCCCAAAACATTATATAATATCTTAGTTATTCCTTAAACTCATGTAGAATATGTATAAATATTTTTAAATTTACCCTTTTAAAGATATAATTTTAATTATAATGTGAAATTCTCTTTATAACATGGCATGAGTATTTAAACTAGCCCATTAAATGCCCTCCTTTTGAATTGAGGGGTGAAACCTCTGAATCACTATCTTGAAATAAAGAGCTATGCACATGTTTTAATATTATTTTGATAAAAAAAATTGTGATGTTATATAATAGGTTTAAAATTTTAAATATCATAATATTAAATATGTATAATGCTTAACTATTCTAATTTTGAAAAATTTCTAAATATGGAATGTTTCTATTTTATAAAACACTAAGAAGAAATATACTTAGCTTGTACAATCATTTTTGTTAACTATTTTGACTAAATAAAAGTTTAAATCTAAATATTAAGTGATTATATAGGATTAGGAATATAATCAATGATATTAATAAAATCTAGATAAGTCTATTGTAAGTGGATGATGGTAAAGTGCATTCTAGTCTATTGATAGTGATATTTTATTGACTAGAAAAAATAGAGAAAGTAGAATTTTGGAAATGATAGATTATGGGTAGAAGTACAATGCATCTAAGAACATGAGTTTTATAAGTGTTTGATGCCAAAATACACTTGATTCCTTTAACCATGTGCTTATCCTAGTTTACTATGTGTAAAAATTGACCACTATGACTTATGTGCCTATGGATCCTAACAATCATGAGATGTCACAATTAGGGTTTGATCACATAAATAATTTGTTTCCTTATCTTGTATTTAAAACCCTTAGGTAATTTTAATAAATTTAAAACCTAAATAAACATAGGGAAGTGTAACGGGTTTAACTATCCTCAATCACCCCCTTGATGATTGATCATTACCTATATATCTAATATTGTAAGGAGCGAAATCAGGCCCATGTAGCTCTCCCACCTAGAATGAATGTGTAATTATAATAATTTGAATATGTTTATGTAGCTACAATATCAATTTAATAATTTAAAATGATAGATATTGACTTGATTTGGTAGGCTCCTAACATAGATTATGGTTTCCCCTTGTGAATATTTCAAAATATAGGTAGAATAGGATATATTTTATCAAAGTGTGGAAGTGTATATGCCAAAACAAAGTGAATAACAAGTGGGGATAATGATTTATGCTTTACATGTATTTATAAGTGAATATTTTAATAATTTACTTTAGTTAACCATATGAAACATGTGGGATTACCCAAAATGATTTTTTGAATTTTAAAAACTAGCCATTTTTTATCATGAGAGATGGTTATTGTAAGTGGTTAGGGGAATAATGTGGTCCTATCATCACAGTGTGGACCTATCAGGAAGGATAAAAGATATTTGCCCTCTATTTGGGATAGTTTGAAGGTGGTTTTTAGATAATTTTAGAATTTGACATGAAATTTAGATATAGTGTTAATGGAAAACAAGGGGTCAATCCCGCATATAGATAAATGTATTATAGGAATGTTAAATAAGATTATTGTATTTTCACACAATTTATGTGGTTTGGAATGTGTCAATAATTATCATTATCATGTATCATTGATCAAATTTATGTTTCTATATACCCCCTTCCCTCCCCATTCTATATATGAAATTTATAAAGTAAAAGAGAAAGGGTTAAACCCAAGTGTGTATTATACACATTGTATTTTAGCAAATACTTTAATTATTCAAGGCACTCAAATTTAGCAAACTTTGAAATATATCATGAAGTGGTCATTTTGATAATTTGAAATTTGAAAAAAGTATTTCTTTGAAAATTGAAAAATTAAAAGGAGAGAAATGAATAAGTATACCTATATGTAGGTGAAACAAAATTTTTCATATAACTTATAATTGATGATGTATAACCATGCCCCATTGTCTAATCACTTGGATAATTTGAACTAATGGTGAATTGAGAGTGATCAATTCCCAATTTTAAATAACTAATCAATCTCTTGAGGTGTAAATATGTATTATTCCAACTCTCATGAATAGGTAATATTACCCAATGTACTAATCCAAAAATGTTGAACCATGTTAGATTTTCTAGAAGTTATTCCAAGGTCATTAAGTGTTACTAGAATCTAACATACATCACACACATAGATTCAAATCATACCACTATAGATAAATATAGATTATAATTTTCATGACTGAAATAGAAAGAATAATATTCATGCTCCCATCATGATTACATTTCTAATAGAATTTTATTTGAAATGAATAGTTTAATTTGAAGTTTTAAATTTGAAAATATGCATGAACAATTGTCATACCTATTTTACACATTGAAACTTTTGATTTTTTGAATATTTGAATAAGCTTGAGCATGAATAAGTATCATGCCATATTTGAATACGTGTCAATAATATATAATGATATAAATTTATATATTTAATTGTAATTGTATTTGCAACCTATAACTTTGATCTTCTAATTGTTTTGCATATGCATTTAATTTTGTATGATTATATTTTTTGAGTCTTTGGAGAGTGAGTGCATGTGCATGTTATATGTACCTATAGTTTTTATGAATATTCTAATATATACCATACATTGATTTCTAAATCACTTTGAGTATTTGTAAATATGTATAAAATTTGATTTTACATTACTTTGAAATTTTGAAAAACATTTACTTTGTGTTAAATTATAATTTTGAATTAGTTTAAATCTTTGAAATACCTATACTCTATAAATTTTAAACTTGTATTATATATTTTAACCTAAATTATGTCTTAAATATGTTCAAATAGGTTTATATTTCTAAAATAATTTCACTATGATGCCTTCCCCTTTGAAAATTAGGGATATAAAATTCAAGTCACTCATCTCAAGAGAAGAGATAATTATATCATGTGATAAGGATGAAATCATGTAACATAAATTCAATATGTTAGAGATTATATCATCATATAATTGAAATTACCATTGAAGCATATTTGTAGGATATTTAATGTAAAACACCCAGAGTGTCATGTCTAGATAAATATAACAATGAGGCACATAATCATGTAACCATAATAAAAGTGAAGGATATGTATCATGACACTGCTAATCAAGTTTATCAAGCACCCAAATATAACACATAATAATTTAATGCAATGCCATACAAAAATGTTGAGCGATGCATATAAGGGACATGTTAAAATGTAACACAATAAAATACTATACACATAAGGCCAAGGGACATAAGTAGTGGACATATTTAAATATCATGAATACTAATCAAAATATAATATATGTGTTTAATAAATTTTCAAACAAATTCCAATGGACACATACAATAAGAAATGAATTTATAATCTATCATGTAATAAAGTAAAATATATCAAAGGAGCATATAAAAAATGAAAACTAGCCTATTCCATCCACATGTGTCAATGCCATATTATATAAATGTATCATATTATTATAACAAAATGTAAAATATGAGAAATTAGAAAAAAAAATTTGTAAGATATGCAATTAAATATTGAATTTGAGGTCACACACACACACACAACCTCTTATATTGTAACTCATCAAATAAGATTCCCCAACATAGGTATGGTCATTGGGTAGAAGGGTAGCCCAAATATAAAATATATTTATATATTTTATATCATATATAAAACTCATATAACTCATGAAATTAATGTGTGTATCAAAAATAATATGATATATACCAATAGATATGTGAAATAACATATGTAAATAAGTAACTAGTATCTCAGGTCAAGCTTAAGTCCTAGATTTTACTTTAAAAATTGAACATTTTTGTATTTTTGTCATGTTTTTTAATTTTATTATATGATATTTATGTTTAACCAATAACTTAGAGAAAAATACATTAAAATTTATTTATTACATAAAATATTAATCATTGTGTGAGTGTTTTGTTAACTCACTAATTGGAATGTGATGTCACTATGTAGATATTATGTTATGTTAGAACCCCACTAGGTTTAACTCATAAAAAGGTCAATTTTTTTAAAATTTACATTAATAATATAATAATAAATTTTCCCTATTAAGTTAAGTTAATTGATATTTAACTAAATGCATATTGTATAATAAACTAATTATGATTCATTTAGATAATTATCAAATTAACACATCCAACAATACTATAAATTCAACCCATCACATAAATAATAACTACTAAATAAAAACTCAACCAAATGTTGAAGTTTATACAATAATATTATAAAATAAGATCAAAAAAATATTGGTTATCAAGTAAAATAATATAGTTTTTTACATCAGAGTGATCATATATAAATACAATGTTCCACAAAACTAATGAGTATCCACAAACTTGTCATATTTATATAAACTAAAATCATGAGTATGCTATCTATCAATTTATTATTAGAGGAGAGGGAGAGGATAATTAGAGTGATTTTTCACACCAACCATGGACCATAGATCCTCCACATAATTTACCAACTAGGGAATGGCCATCCCTTCATGGATGAGCAAATGATAATGGTGTAGGTATCAAAAAGTCAACTAGAACCTGCATGTTGTAAGATTCTAACTACATGCAACATATCATAAATAGTTAAACTATAAAATGGCATCATGCATACATGTATATAATCAAATAGGTTAAATGATAATGTTTAACTATAAAACAATACTTTGGCTAAATTTTTTATATAATTTAAAGATCTAATATATCAATCATAATAACACACACACTTAATCATATTTTATTTAACCCATATATTAATGACTATTAACATGTTCATGACTATTGATTAATTATAAATGATGTCATGATGATGTCATGAAGGTGTCCAGGTGAGTGGATGAAGTGCCTTGATAGTCTAGGTGACAATGACAAAGTGTGTAGTGTGCTTGTCCTAGTATGCTTGAATGATGCTTCACTGATCTTTAGTTTTCACATCATTTGAGATGATTAGGGATGAGTCTAAAGTATTGATATTGTGAAATGGGTCTTATTGGAGACATTGTTTTTATAATTGGAATTTGTCTAGTTGTCCATAGTTTTCATGTAGACACTTTGGTTCTAGTGGTATAAAATTTGAGTAGGTAATTTAATTACATCACCATCGCCACATGTGAATGAGTCAAGGGGATTTGGTCATATGGTTGTGATAAAATTAGTCCTTATTTTATTTACATTAAATTTAAGATTATGCACTGAAGTGCATCAAAATATATGGAAGGGCAAAGTTGGGCTCCTAGGTTGTTTGATAGTATTTTCCCATACTTAGTCAAATTTGCATGTCGAGTCATATAAAATTTCTAAATTGGTATCTTGAGTGTGGCTTATGACACCCAATCCATAATAAATTATTACATACTTTCATAACCCTTCTAGAAACTTTTTAAATTATAATCAATCATTCATAGACTTTTAAGGCCTGATTCTAGCTTAGCCAGACTCTATTTCCCATGCTAATTCAATCCTCTAAGTCTTGAGTTTATAGTATAGGAGTGTTGCGGTTGTAATATAGTTCAAAAAAATATGGCATCTCATTTTTATCACTCTTGTATAATTACATTTAGATCCTAATTGACCATTTTCTTTCAATCCTTATTCTTCATTATGTCAGCCTAACATTAATACATTTAACCCATGAACAATAGATCTCTATAAAATCCCATTAAAATTTCATTTAAGAGGAGGTTTAAAATACTATAAATAAATAAAGACTACAAGTAAAACCACTGAGGAAAAATTTTGTATTCTCTAAATATATCCATCCAATACAACTAAAACCATATTCAAACCCTCACACTAGTCCCTAGCCACCTCAAGCACTCTCAATTTGTCATTTTTTCATCCACATAACACTATTGTACAAATCACATCAAGTGAGAGAACTACATATGTCATGATCCCTCTTCATAATATTGGTATATAGGAAATGTGGCCACACAAAGTGTGTGGATACGCATTTAGTACATCTTAGACACACTAACCGCCCCCCTCTTTCTCAATTTTTATCAATCACATGAAGGTCTAGGGTTTCAAGATTAAATAATATATAAAAGGATCTCTATCAACATTAAGGGATCAAATTTTCATAGGTAAGATCACATAGGGATAGTGGACAAAACCCATAAAACTCAAATTTTTGTGACCAGTTTGGATAATAGTGGCAGGACTTGGACTATAGCACTAGACCTTGAAGTTTCCTATTTTTGATGCTCCTATCCTTTCGCTAAATGAAATATATAAATAGGTTCATGAAATTTTCCTAGTCTTTCATATTTAGTTTTAGCCTCTATCTCAAGTGTCTCAATCAAGTTTTAAGATATGTTGCATTTCTCCTTATTTATTACTATTTTTAGAAAGGTTTAAAAGGCATAGTTAATTATACAAATCAATACTATAATTATTGAAATATTACTTAATAATTTATTTATTCTAAACCCTTAAATAAATTATTAATATAAATCTAATATTCCTAAAACAATTAAATCATTTGGTGAACCTGACTTACTTTTTTAAAAATTTAAAACCCTAGGTACACTTAGGGTTTTTCCTTCATATTTTGTAGCAAAATTAAATTTTTAATTTATGATTTTTGTATAATTTTTTTTTAATTTATTTTATAATTTAAATTATCTCCATAATTTCCAATTTATAAAAACTCTAAAATATCAAAACCCTAGATACACTTAGGATTTTTCCTTCATAGTTTGTGCAAAAATTTAATTTCAAAATTTTGTTTTTTGAAGAATTTTTTGTGCATTTATTATATTAATTTTTTTAGAATTTAAATTATTTCAATAATTTTCAAAAATTCTAAAACCCCAATCCAAAACCCTAGATTTATAAACTAGGTCCTCAAACCCCAAGCCTTAATTACAATTTTAAAATAATTTTTTTTAGAATTTTTGCAAATTGTTTAGAGTGTCAAAAATATTTCCAAAATATCTATGTTAGTAGTTATTCTTGAATTTATTTTCTTCATAGTAATTTTACAAATTCTCTTTGGTGAAAGAAATAAAATTGCCACTAAGGCACTTCTTCCCTCTCATCCCATAGTTCAATTTCTAAATTTTTCTCATAATTATGATAAATAATGGATAAATTTGCAAAATTTCACATTAACTAAAAATGTGGAAAGTGATTTGATTTACAATTAATATAATTATAATTTTTGAAATTAGGAATATTATGATACATATGGAAGTGATAGTCAAGAAAAAGTAGATGCATCTTCTTTTATCAAACCTATCTCTTTTCTTCCCTCTTCTAAAGAAAATAATTTTGATAAATGGGGAAGGTGCTTTTCACCCCATTATCCTATGCAAAAATCACCAAATGAAAAAATTAGTCATGAAATTCTAAATTAATATCTCATTGGTGATAACTTTCTTTCATCTCAACCTAATCTCTCTCTTTCTTTTGCTACTTCTATGTTCAAATTAAAAAAATATAAATGCAATAGAATCAAATTGCCAATGCATAGTTGAAAAGATACATCTCATGTTCTCTAATATAATTTGTGATCTCAAACAAAGGCAAAATAATGTTTAAATGAAAAATCTCTTAATTTTACTTCTCATATTACAAATTAAAATCAAGCATGCACTCCATTTAAGGATAACATAGATGCACATAATATTCCAATTTCACATGATAATTTATTGCATATTAGAAAATAATTAATATATTCTCTTACCTCACTCTCTAGTTATGATCGAATTGATAATGAATATTATAGTGAACATGCTAATGACTAAAAAAATGAGAATGAATATGAACAAAAATATGATTATGATAATTCATGGAATAATGATGACTATTATGCACATAGTGAAGAACATGAATCTCATGCTTCTAACTCTTCTCTCACTCCTCTCAAACAGTATACATTAAAAAATGTTTTTTCTACTTTTATGCATGATTTTATTTCAAATAATGTACATGATAACATCACATCTTATACTCAATGAGAATGTGATCCACTAAATCATAAAGATACCAATGAATCTCCCAAGCTACGTACTACTATAGTATCACTTGTTTCTCACTCTTCACCCAAAGATAATGGTATCCCACATCCCTCTACTAAGGTCCAAAATACCATTCCTCAAAAGGTTCAAGTGAAAACACCTCCTCTCTATGATCTTTTTGCTTAATGTATCAATCCAATGGATAAAATATATGATCAAATTTAACATTTAAATGAACCACTTAAAGATACTAATATACCATCATAGGAGATTATTTATTTAATGCATGCAATTGGCAAATTAAAACACCCAATAAACCTTCTAACTTTGAAAAAAAAGGATTATAATTCTTGGATGGATGCCAATGACTTGCATGGTAACCCTCTTCTAAAGGCATTTGTCAAAGCTTCATTGCCTAAGAGTTTTTAGATACCATTATTACCTCAATTTGATGGAACTGGAGATCCATTCATACACCTTCAGACCTTTTTGAAGGCTTTTCCATCTCATGTGAGTCCTTTGATTCTATTGAAGTTATTCCAATAGACATTATTGGGTGATCCACAAAATTGATTATTTCATCTCTAACATATTGGTTCTTTACATACATATGATGACCTAGAGGAGGAATTTATTAGATATTACATATCAAACATAGGCCTTTGTGTTACATATGGAAAACATACTGCATTACATCAAAATTCTTTAGAACCAGTTAGTGATTATATCTTATGACTCAAGACTCACATGTTATGATTGATCAATAAACTAATAGATCTAGAGATTAAGCATATATTTATTAAGGGGATTCTCCAACCCCTCATAGAGCATATATTATACCAAATAAAGTCCTCTTTTAGGATCTTATGTTATATAGTTCTAGCATTAGAGGAGAAATTGGGATTGATTGAGGTAGATTCAATTGAAAACTTACTCTATATTTCACATCATTACCTACATATATAACTCCTATCACATAGCATACACCATGTCCTAAACAAGATAGGAGACCACAACTATAAAATTAACCAATTAAGAACAAAGACCCAATCTTTAGAGAACCTCCTAAAATATGCACTATAGAGAATAGTAGTAGGGCACCACTATAGTTTGATTTAAAGAAATATACTCCATATGTCATATTATCAACACTACTAGATAGGATATTAATCATATTGTGTACTACTCATCAACGATATCCACAAATCTTACATAAATAGCCACATCGACCCTTTTATAACTATCATCATATCCATGGGCATAGAGATAATGATTATTTTGAACTTATAGATTGCATTAATATATGTGTTAATAATGGAATCATAACATTCACATGGGGGGAACTAAGATATCCTCTATATGGATCCATAGACCTCATTTATCCTTGACTGAGTCATCTTAAGACATTCGTTCATAGGAATCACTAGTTACTCATCATGAGAGTAATACAATTTCTAGGATATAGCCTCATAGGAGATCTCCTATCCCACATACTTAAAACGTTTTGAGATTAGTACAACAAGAACAACCTATATATATAAATTTATTCTATTGAGTACATATTGTAGTTCCATATACATATCTAGCACAATCACATTCACTACAACCAAGTTTTCAGGGCATTATCTCATGTAACAACCACTATGGTTAATATTAGATGAACCCACATCATAGAGTACTCATACAAATAGATATTCACTATACCTAAGTTTTTAGGGTCCTATCTCATGTAGCAATTTGCTATGGTTAAGATTATATGAACCCACATTATAGAGTACTACTCTAGAGAGATATTCATTACAACCAAGTTTTTAAGGACCTATTTCACATAGAAAATTGTTATTATTTAGTTTAGATGAGTCCCCATCATGTATTATAGTTCTATATTGATCTATTACTCACTCATACACATCACAATAGAGGCCACATCATGTTATTTCACATAGCCATCCACTATGATTACAAATAGATGACCCTCTTTCACAACACATAGTTTCAGTTGTGCATCCATTGAGGTTGCATCTTACAGAGTCTCCACATATATCTATAGTTAGTACACTATAAAATACATTATATATAGGGCATGTTCCTACATAGCATAATCAGTATGGCCACTTATTCAGTTGGCCATCAAGGTTTAAATAGTGATAGAGTAGCCATAGGACTGATATGCATAGAGTGATATCTTACATCCCCTTCTTCTAATAACTACATTAGTGATAGCTTCAATACTCTAGATAATTTCAAACTATAATATTAACACTATGGTATCATCATTGAGATCTCATGCCTCTACACATACAACAGACTTTTAGAGAGCTTCTTCTACTACCAGATGGGCCCCTAAGAGCCCCATAATTACATGCACTTCTCAGAGTTACATAAGGACCCCACAATTAGTTTCTACTATAGGTATTTTAGATCACTTATATCATAATAACTTTTAGATTCATAGTCTTAGCCATTCCATCATGCTTCATGATCATGCGTGATCCCTCTCCTTGACATAAGACACCATGATAGAGAGTCTCTCATGAGACTCATCAATTAGTATCATTTATTCTCAGTATTTCATGTACATAGTTTCCTTTTATCTTACTTGTAAATAATTTCTAAAAATTACTTGTATATAGTTTCTTTTCAATTACATGTACATAGTCTCCTTATGATTGATTTTACATAGGTTATTTCAAAAATATCAAAAATAATATAACAGGTCAAAATACATAAACACTCAAGTAATTTAAAATATTAAAAACAATATAATATGCCAAAATACATAAACATTCAAATAATTAAAAATATCAAAAAAAATATAATAGGTCCAAATACACAAACATTCAAATAATTCAAAATATCATAAATACTATAATAGGTCAAAATACAAAAATTTCAAAAATCCAAAAACATTTAATTAATTCAAAAACACAAAAACCATTTCAATCATATGCATTATCCATACTTTACATTTTTACTACCATGATAGACTTACATTTTTTGCTATATGGTATTTTATGTTGATTTATCTACATTACCATGCTTAAGTTGATCATCTTTGAGTGTGTGCAGTGACACCAAATCCTTGATTGCTTTACTCTACCCATTGAGGGGGCATCTTGATTCTACATTTGATATATACATTGATATATCTACCCACTAGGGGCATCTTCTACATGACTACACCACCCATGTTATGTCATTTCTACACCACACACTCTAGTTATCATGATGATTTACATTACTTTCTATCTTACATAGATTACTCTATCGACACTTACTACTATATAAAACTTGTGTATTTCTTAGCATCTACCTAGTCTTATACTACGTGTCTTGCATACTTTCACTTCTTTGATTGATTAGTTATATGTGATTATATTTTCACCATATTAAATGCCTTACTTTCTTGATTTTCATAACTAGATGTGGTTGTATTTTTCAATTCCTATTTTGTCCCTTGTATGTACCTTAGGAAATTTGCCAATGTTCTTCTTTTATACTCTTCTATGTTCATGTGTCCCTCATGCCAACCATGCTTCATTTCAAATTATATGTGTATGTGGCATTTGAACATGCCTTATATGCTTTATTTCTAGTTTGAGTGACATGTACCCAAGTCCCTTATTTCCTTGGCCCCTTGGCCACTATTTTATGCTTCTTGCTTCTTAACTTATGTGCTTACTATTTGATTACTTCTCGATTATTTTCAATTCCATTATCCACATCATGCATTAACTTGATTTCTTAGATGTCATGATGGACATCATGCTCCATCCCTCTTTAACAACCAACAACCAACAACTAAAAACTAGCATTTCTAGTTTCAATTTAGTATAATGCACAAGCTATTACATTGTTATATCTATTTAGGCATACCCTTGTTGATCCAAAAAAACTCTAATAAAAACTATGTTATATCGTGAGACATTTTTTTATTATCATTGCTATATCATGTATTTCATAGCATAACACACTTATAGGTCTCTTTATTTTCAGGGTAATCATTACAAGGTCTTTATTCTTACCCTCAAAAGAGGGGGAAACAAATAGGGGTTTTGTCATAGAGATCAGAGCTCTTATCAATCAAAAAATGACTTTTCAAAACAATCAAAATAACAACTAGAACTCAAACCAGGAAGAATAAACCAAAAAAATAGTGATGATTATAAAACAATGATCATACCCATCAAAGGACAATAGTGTTGAACATGGAAAACAATGTTGGATAATAAGGTGTCCTATTTTTGGTGCTCCTATAAAAATAACAAAAAACCTAGATTTTCTAGAAATAGGTAGAAAGGTAATTCCAGTTATAATTTGTTCACCTATAGTTTAGATCAGATTTAGTAGTTTTAGTATAGTTTTTTCCTTAGAGAGACTAGATATAGGGGGAATCATGCATGACATAATGGATCTTGCTTCCAATTTCAGATTGGGTAGTTGGTATAGATTCTAGATCAAAATCCATATTATAGACACCAGTGATTGGGGGTAATGTGCATGACACATTTGACTTAATTTTTTTTGAGTTTAGTATATTACCCAGGCATTCTCAGTAGTTGCATGCCTTATTCCATCTACAATTTGACATCATTTTAGAGTGGCTTTCATATACTCCTAACCTCCACATTCCCTAGTGGCTTCCACATAAGCCTAGTTTCTAATTTTAGAGTGGCTTTCATACAATCCTAATCTCCTCCTTTTAGAGTGGCCAAGATTGGCCTAGTTTTTAGTACACATTTAGATATCCATGTGACATTTTATAATTATAGGGAATTCATGGGATTTTGGATCCATCTCATATGATAAAAAATCATATTGATATCAGTTCATGGCTTTACTTAGTGGGAAATGATGGAGCTAAAGTACTAGCTAGCATTTGTATTCTTTAGCCACATACTTAAAGGGATTGGACACATAGGATAAACATTGATTAAAACACACATGATTACATAGCTTTACTTATTAGGTAACAATGGAGCTAAAGGGCCACCCTTTACATTATTGAGATACTTTAGAGGAATTGAGCACTCAAATCCATTCATGATATTAATTTTGGTATAACACATACCCAACACATATCTAGCATCACTCAATATCACAATAAGTTTTGTATTGGTTCACATACGTAGTGAGGTGTATTCATTCCTTTCTGTTCCTCTATCTCTTACCTAGATTTATACTTTCTTATCTTAGATATAATGTATCTAGTAAGAACTGATCTACTCTATATTTTTCTCTTGCATATTTATACTTCATAATGTGATCTCCCTTTGCACACTCAGCATCACATAGTTTCATGGGCTTCACCTTAGTAGGTAAGTTTGGGTAAGCTTTCTACTTTTATTTTATCTAAGTATTTTTCTTTGTTATATCACTAGAATAAATGGGGGGAATGTATTCATATAAAATTTTGAAATTAGTAGCTTGAGTGTGGATTTTGACACCTAATCTATATGAACTTTTTGTACACTTTTATGACCCTTTTAGACACCTTTTGGCTTATAACTGGTCATTAATAGACTTTTGAGACCTGATTCTAGCTCGACTAAACACTATTTCCTATATTAATTCCATACCCCCAGGTCTTGAGCATGTAGGATAGGAGCATTGGGGTTGTACTATAGCATCAAACCCTAGAGTTTCCCATGTTTGGTGCTCTTATCCAATCAATTTTGATCCCAAATGACCATTTACTTTCAATTCCTATTCTTCATTATGTCAGCCTAGCATGAATATATTTAAGCCTTGACATATAGATATCTATAAAATCCCACACAAAGTTTATTTAGGATGAGGTTGGAAAATATTACAAAGAAAACAAGAATACAAGAAAAACCATAGAGGCAAAATTCCCTATTCTCTACATACAACCATCCAATATACCTAAACATATTCAAACCCTAACAATAATCCTTAACCATCGTAAGTACCCTTAGTTTAGCATTTTTTCATCTACATAACACTATTTCACAAAGCACATCAAGTGGTAGAACTACATATGGCTTGATCCCTCTTCAAAGTATTGGTATGTAGGTAGCATGCCCACACAAGGGGTGTGGATACATGAAAAATGCATCTTACACACACTAACCCCCCTCTTTGTCAAGTTTTATCAAGAATAATGAATGTATAGGGTTTCAAGATTAAATCAGATCTACATGGAACTCTATCAGTATTCAAGGTTCAAAATTACACAAGTAGACTCACACAAGGATAGTAGACAAAACCCAAAAAACTTTGATATTTATGACTAATTTAGACAATAGTAGTAGGATATGGACTATAATGTCAAACCTTGAAGTGTCCTATTTTTAGTTCGCCTATCATTTCACCAAATGAAATCTAGAACTAGGTTCACAACACTATCCTAGTCTTGAATTATTAGTTTTAGCCTCTATCTAAGTTGTCTCAGTCAAATTTTAACCTAAGTTCCATTTATCCTTACTAATTTCTATTTTTTTAAACTTTTAAAAGGCACAATTAATTATACAAATTAATACTATAATTTTTATAATATTATTTATTGATTTATTTACTCTAGACCCTTAACTAAATCAAGAATAAGAATCCAATATTCATAAAATAGTTAAATTAGTATGAGGTAAGAAAGAGTTAAGTAATCAGTTTGATGATGGCATATCTCAGACATGTGGATGTTTCAGGAAAAGGTTATCATATGGTTTTGTTTGGTTTTATACCTAGTTAATTTTCACTAAATTTTAGGTCAAGCATTTAAGCATGACAAAAGATATGCATGTTCAAAGCTAGCCTCCCAGAGAAGTTTTTAACATAGTTGGTATAGTTATATAAAATGAAAAATTGGTAACTTGAGCATGGCGAATGACTCCCAATCCATAAATCCATTTTTCTTGCTCTCATAACCCTCTTAGGATTTTTTTTATTGATTCTTAGTCATCTGTAACCTTTCAAACTTAATCCCAATTAATATATGACCCTCTTTTCATGACCATTCCATCCCTCTAGGTCCCATTTGCCCAAGATAATAGCAAAACACTAGGAGTATAGTTCCAATGCCACTCTTGTCTACTTTTAGTGCTATTTTTAAAGCTCATTTATGGCCCCAACAGTTAGTTATTTTTAGTTTACCATCCTTATTCTTGTCATCCTAACATGATAAAATTAAATCCATGACCAATAGATCATTATAAAACCCCATTTAAAGATCATTTGTAAAGGGTTGGAAAATATCACTAAGCAAGCAAGACCACTCAAGCAATATTACCTATTATCCACATACAACCAACCAATACACTTAAAATCTTATTTAAACTCCTACACTAGTCCCTAACCATTGCAATTACATATAGTCTAGCATTCTACATCTTCATACACTCAATTTCACCAAGCACATCAAGTGGGAGAACTACATATGGCTTGATACCTCTTCAGAGTATTGGTATGTAGGTAGTGTGTACACACATGGGGTGTGAATCATGTATAATACATATTACACACACTAACCCCCCTATCTTACTCAAAATTTGTCAAAGCATAATGGAACATAGGGTTTTAAAAAAAATCTACTCTACAAGGAGATATATAGAATTCCAACTACTAAAAATTTAGAGACAGTGTCACACAGACCTACCGAACAAAACCTAGAAAGCTTAGGTCCTCAAGACAATAGTGTAAAACAAGGAGTATAGTGTCAATGCCAATCTTTTCCACCTTAGGTGCTTCTATCTAATCAAAAATGAAATTTAGAATCCTATTTATGATAGTGTCCCATGCCTACATAGTGAATACTAGATCTTGTCTCAGTTAGATCAACATAGTTTAAGCTATGTCTTATTTTCTCTATCTTATTACTATTTTTAGAAAATATCTAATCACCAATAAATTTCACAAATTAGTAGATTATTTATAACATATTATTTACTAATTTATCAATCTAGACCCTTCAACTAAATTAAGAATAAAACTCCAATTATTTCAAAAAAATTTAAATCATTTGGTGAACTTGACTTTGTTTACACAAAAAAATTGTAGAAACCCTAGGGTAAAATTCCCACTGATTTTTCATATAAATTTATACTTAAATATTTAAATCATAAATTCATTTCAAATTCTAAAATTTAGTAGTAAATTTTAAAATAATTTTCTTTCAAACCCTAGTTTTAGATTAAGGTAAAAACAGGTTTTGAAGGGGCCCTGAAACCCTATTACAGAAACAAGAAAGATAAAGCGTTAACAAGCACCAGGAAAAACATTCATAAAACCTACTAAGAAGTAGCAACAGCCTAAGGTTATTCAGGGATAACCTCTATAAACAATGTACATTCAGCTCCCTAATTTCCAAATAATGATTTAATAACTATTTTTTAGGGGTAAAATCCAAAATTGTTGCCTACCTTCCATCAGCTATATTCTGCTTGCTTTTTAGCTCTCTGATTTTCCTTATGGGTCTTCTTCCAGGTTTATCTGGATAGCCAACATCCAGTTTCACTTTTGAATTCTGCTCATCTCTTTTTCCAGGTTTATCCAGAAAAGAAACAAGGTGTTTCACCTTCATTAGCTGATCTTTTTTGCTGGTTTTGGTTTCTATTCCCTTAGTATTAGTCTTCTTTTCAGTGCTTTTCCTTTGGTTTGGAAAATGTTTTAAATTTTCACGATTACCATTCATAGGAAGCTCTTCCAAAGGTGATTCATTATCAGCCTGAATCTCCGTTGGCTGAGAAAGAGGAGGATCTCTCACCTCTAATTTATTTCCAGTTTTAGCTGAGATTTCTCCATCCTCTAGCACTACTTTGACTTTTGCCTCTCTCCATCGATCCTCTACCCTTTGGTAAAGGACGATTTGCTTTGATAAAACTGTCAAATCTTCTTTGCTTTGTGTGGTTAATATGTTTTCTGATTGCCCTCCATTTCCTTCTATCTCATAATTTTCTTTCTCAAGAGAGATCTCTGTATCGACCTTAGCAAGTGGGCCTTTAGGATCTTCAAAAGACAACTCTTTGCCCTCCTCAGCATTTAAATCTTTAGTTTCTTCATTATCCATTTGTTCTTGTCCCTGATCCTTTTTGCGTTTCCAAGCTTTCTTTAGCTGGACCGTGGACTTTTTCCCATCCAAAACACCATTAAGATGTGTTTTGCTTCTGGATGGACAATTTTTTACCCAATGCCCCTATTTCTTACAAGCATAGCAAGATTTGGGTAGATCTTCAAAAAAAATTCCTTGAGACTTTTTACCAAACTTGGAGATAAGATCCACTTTCAAACCCTAGTTGCCCATACTAGGTCACTATATTTTTCCAATAATTTTCCAACAATATTTTAAATTTTTACTAACATATTTAAATTATAAAATCCATTAAAATTATAAAATTAAATAGTAATTTTCAAACACATTTATTTTTCAAAACCCTAGTTGCATCTACTAAGTCCTATTAACTCACTAATTTTTTAATAAATTTTTGATTTTTTAGCTGCATATCTAAATCAAAAATCCACTTTCAATTTCATAGTAATTGTTTGAATAATTATATGTTAAAACACTAGTTACCCATACTAGGTCCCATTTCTTCTTGAGGTATCACCTTACATTTAAAATAAGATTTCAAAAATGGATCTCACTTATTTTCAAAAATTTCTTGCATTTTTAGCAAATAATAAGGAAATCATAATTGGTCATATCATGTACATGAATGATGAAGTCTACCATAAGTTAATAAAAAGATTTATTATTTACTTTTCATGTCTATTTTTCATAATATTGGATTATATTATAAAGGTTATTATTAAACATAGTGAGATACTTCTCCTTCAAAGAAAAGTTTACTTGTCTTTAATACAAGGTTTCATCTCTTGCTTTCTATCTCTCATATTGGAAAAAATCAAATTTATCATGCTAAACACATTAGAAATGATATATCACATGACAAAGTTTCTTATGAAGTCATTATTTCTATCCCTAACTTTCTATTTTAATATGGAAAAAATTTCAAGTTTATCATGCTAAACACATTATAAATGTCATATCACATGCCAAAATTCTTTATGAAGTAATGCACAAATCCATACTCTATATCCCAAAATTGCTATGCATTATTTGGTATGATATTTATAAACATATTGTTATAAAAATTATAACTATAATTGCATGCATTATATCACACATGCATGGTTTCTACCTAGAGGATCCATTGCATAAACTAACAACCACCTACCAAGTTTCAATGTCATATCTTATGCACAGGGAACAATTTCTTTCTCCTCCTCTCCCCTAAGAGGGTGATAGCTACTTTCCATCTAACCAAGTCCATGATATCACCACTCTAAAAGGTGAGGTATCGCATATTATTTTTCCTATTGTTTACATTCAGACTATAGCTTCTTTAAACCATCTTCAACATATGTGCTTACATGTTCAATCAGTAGCAACTAGAATTCACACTTGTGAGACATTAAGGGATAGAATCACCAGTATGATAAAATTAAGTTTATTATTTACAAATTTAAAATTAGATAACAAAGGAAAATTAGATTATAATATAAATGCCTCAAATCAACGGTGATGTTAATCATGTATATTCACCTTCACCTAGTCAATTGGTTGAAAGAAATGTTACATATCAAAACAATAAATGACAAAAAATTAAATCTAAAAATAGTAATTCAAAAATCATTCAAATATCAAATAAGATTTCAAATTAGGTACTAAGAGAAATTATTAAATCTAAGTTGATCAAACTACATCCTCTACATCTAGTGAGAAGATCCAGATATTATTATACATATCATAGAATGCATGGGCATCCCATAGATTCATGTTTCCCATTAAAGAAACATATACAATAGATAATTCATAATGAGGACCCTATACAAGGTAAATTAGTTAAGAAATCCACAATGACATAGGAACACATTGACAAAAGGTCCAATTTAGAAAGAGTACAAAGGTGGTTACCAAAGCATAACTTAGAACAACAAAAGGATCAAAAAGCAAAATCAGATTAAAAAATAATATCATAAGTATAGTTAAAGAATGAAAAAGATCCAAATATTCCTCTCAAAAATGAGGCTCAATTTTAAAATCAATATAAGTTTGCTAAAAAATATCTATAATAGTTTGATTATCAAGGTCAAGGGTTGGGCAAGTAGGCTCAAGGCATCACTACTCCTATTCTAGAAGTTGATAATGTTTGTCAACAAGGTCTGGGATTTATTGAACATCCCAAGGAAAATATTTCATATAAATAATCTATGAAAATAAAATATATAGATATAACAAAATTCAACACTAGAATTCCATTGGGTCAAAAACAAGATGATAATAATGAGTGGAACAATACAAGTTATTATGATTTTCAGGGTATAGATAATGAATCTAAATATTTAGAGTCATATTTGTAGCCATTTCCTCATGCTTAAAAATCATGCATGTTTCCTTTATTTGGTATAGGACACCATGATAGGGAGTCTCTCATGAGACTCCTTAGTTAGTATCATCTCTTCTCAACCTTACATGTACATAGTTTCTTTTTGATTACTTGTACATAGGTCATCAGTATTTTCTTGTACATATTCTCCTCATGATTGATTCTACATATATTCAAATAATTCAAAATCCAAAAAAACAAAAAAAAATTCAAAATCCAAAAAAATAATACAAAATTTCAAAATTTAGAAACATTCAAATATGTCACAAACACAAAAACATATTGATTGTATTCATCCTCTATAATTTACATTTATACTACTACAATAGACTTACATTTACTATTTTATGCTATTATTTTTTGATTTATCTACATTACCATGCTTCACTTGATCTTATTTGAGTTTGTGCAGTGACTTCCATACCCTTGATTGCTTCACTCTACCCATTGAGGGGTCATCCTAATCCTATATACAAGATACACATTGATATATCTTCCCCCTAGGGGCATTTTCTAGATGACTACACCATCTAAGTTATGCCATTTCTACACCACATAGTCTAGCTACCATGTTGATGTACATTATTTACTAGCTTATATAGATTACTCTATCAACACTCACTAATATTTAGTACTTATATATTTCTTTGCATATACCTAGTCTTGTACTCACATGTCTTGTATAATTTCATACTCTTGCTTTTATTATTTAGATGTGATTATATTTTATAGTCTTAAAATGCTTTATCTTCTTGTTTAGATTATTTTGATGTGATTACATTCCTAGTTACTACTTATTTTTAATATTTTCTTTAAGACATTTGCCAATTTCCTTTGATTTTATTCATGTGTGTGCCTTAAGACTTTGCCAATGTCCTTTTCCTATACTCCTCTATGTGATTATGTATTTCATGTGAACTTGATTGTTTCAATTATTTATGTATATGGATTTTGAACATGCCTTGTATGTCTGCTTTCTAGTTTGAGTGACATATGACCATGTCCCATATTTTCTTGGCCCCTTGGCCACCCTCGTAGGCTTCTTACTTATTACCTTGTGTTCTTATTACTTTCTTGCTTCTCATTTTTTATAATACCATTATTCACATCATGCATTTATCTTTATTTCTTAGATGCCATGATATACATCATGCTCCATCCCTATAACTAATAACTAACTAGACTTTAATTTTTAGCTTAGTACATTACACATGTTATTACATTGTTATATCCATTTAGGCATACCCCTATTGATCTAACAATATCTCAATAAAAATCATGCTATATATCAAGATATCTTGATGATTATCATTATTATATCATGTATATTTGTAGCATAACACACTTGTAGGGCTCTTTCTTTTGAGGATAGTCATTGCGGGGTCTTCATTCCTACCCTCAAAATAGGGGAAACAAATAGGGGTTTTTTCATATAGATAAAATATCCTAATGGTTGAAATATTAGTTTTTAGAACATCTAAAACAACAACTAGACATCAAACCAATTAGAATAGACTATGTAAATAGTAAAGAATCTAGAACATTCATAAGATTTGGCCCAAGACAATAGAAGTGAGACTAGACTATAGTGTTGGTGGTGCTACTGTCTATTTCCAGTGCTCTTATCTAAATAGGAAAAAAAATAAAATTTATAGAGGGAGGTATAAAAGTAGGTTTAGCTACAGATTTACATAGCCAGACTAGTTTAGAATAAGTAGTTTTAGTACACTTTATGCTTAGAGAATCTATATATAGGGGGCATCATGTGCGACATGATTGATCTCACTTCTAGTTTTATATATGGTAGTTGGTATAACTTCTATATCAAATTACATGTTCCATACATCAGTGATTGGGGGTAATCTACATGGCATATTTGTTTCTTATATTTTCTAGTTTAGAATTGTCCAAACATTCTTAGTAGTTATGTACCTTATTCCATTTTTAGGTGGTTGGCATCATTTTGGAGTGGATTTCATACAAGCATACCCTCCACATTCCTAATTTATTGATTTCCTAAGTGTATTCCACATAATATATATTCTCAATTTTAAAGTGGCTTTCATATAACCCTTTTGGAGTGGCCTAGTTTCAAACATACATTCAACTATATAGACTAACATTGTCAGATCATAGTACATTCATCATATTCAAAAGCCATCTTATATGACATACACTTTATACTAATATTATTTTATAGCTTCAATTCATGGGGGGAAATGATGAAGCCAAAGGAATATCTAGCATTTGTATTCTTTAGCCACCTATTCAGAGGTATTAGACACACAATCCAAACATTGATCAACACATGCATGACCACCTAGATTTACTTAGTGGGTGATAATGCAGCCAAAGGGATAATCTTTGACTTTTTGAGTGACTTACAAGAAATTTATCACTCATCTCTATTCATGATATTACTCTTGGTACAACATAATCTAGTATTACTTAGCATTACTCAACATCATAATAGGTTTTGTATTGGTTTGTGTAGCCAGTGAGGTGTATTTATTCCATTCTCTTCCTCTCTATCTTAACTAGATTTGTACATTCAAATTTTAGATATATAATATCTAGTAAGAACTAATCTACTCTTGTTTTTTTTATAGACTCACACTTCATAGCATGCTCTCTCCATGCACAACCGAACATCACAACAACATCATAATCTTCACCCTTATAGGTAAGTTTAGGTATGCTTTATATTTTTCCTTTATCCTAGTATTTCACCTTTTTTCATAACTAGAATAAAGTTGGGGGTGGGGAATTTAGTCATATAAAATTCAAAAATTGGTAAATTAAGCATGGCTAATGACTCCCAATCCATAGATCCCTCTTATTTTCTATAATGACCCTCTTAGGCTTATTTTCACTGATTACTAGTCATCCATAGCCTTCTAGACTTTATCTTAGCTAAGCTAAGATATTATTTTCATGATCAATCCATCCCTCTAGGTCTTGTCTACCTAGGATAATAACACCACACTATGACTATAAAAATAGTGTCACTCATGTCCACTTTTGGAACTATTATCCAAGCTCATATCTAGTACCAACAATTAATTCCTTTTGGTTTCCCATCCTTATTATTGTTGGACTAACATGAGAAAATTCAATTTATGATGAATAAATCCCTATAAAATCCCATTCAAAGATTATTTGGAAAAGGTTGGCAACTATCACTAAGCAATCAAGAATACAAGCAAGACCACTCAAGAAATCTTCCCTATTCTCCACATACAACAATCTAATTCACTTAGAAAATTATTTAGATTTATTAAAAAGTACCTATCCATCTCAAGTATATCTAGTATAGCATTCTACATATTCATACACTCAATTACATAAATCACATCAAGTGGGAGAACTATATATGGATTGATCCATCTTCAGAGTATTTGTATGTAGGTAGCATACCCACACATGGGGTGTGAAGCTTGTCCAGTGAATATTACACACACTAACCCCCCCCCCCCACCACGTCTTGCTCAAAATTAGTCAAATCACAATGGAATATAGGGTTTTAATAAATAATATATTCTATAGGTAGCTCTATAAACTTCTAACTATTGAAACTTCAGACACAGGGTCACATAAATCTGTTGAACAAAACCCAAGAATCTTAAATCCTCAAGACAATATCACCAAATAAAGACTATAGTGTTAGTACTAATCCTATCCACTTTCAATGATCTTGTCCAATCCAAATTGAAATTTAGAATCCTATTTACAATAGTGTCCTAGGCTTACATAGTGAATATCAGATATTGTCTCAGTCAGATCATCACAATTTAAAGTCTTATTTTCTCCATCTTATTACTATTTTTATAAAATATCTAATTACCAATAAAATTCACAAATTAGTAGATTATTTACTACATATTATTTATTGATTTATCCATCTATACCCTTTACATAAATTATAAATAAAACCCCTATTATTCCAAAAATTGTTAAATCAGTTGGCTCTAAGAATAGATAAATCTGAGTGAGCATTTTTATGTCACTATATCTCACATGTGTGATGGTTTTATGAGACAATTATTATATGTTTATATTATCCTATGTGAGGTATCATATGGTCCAAATTTTAGAACATGTGAGTCAGCGAGGCAATAGTTATGACTATCCAAAGTTGGCCTTCTAGGCATATTTCAATGGTCTTATACTTAGTCTATTTTACATGAAGATAAATATCAAGACCAAATGAATATATAACGGAACATGGGAAATAATAAAATTAATATCTATACTATGTATCAATTCAAATAGGTTAAAGTGTTCATTGGTTAATGAATGTAAAGATCAATCTCCTTAAAAAGAGATCAATGAATCATGTTTTTTCCAAGGACTCAGAAAGCAACGAGATGAGGACAAGTGATCGATGCTTAATGGTATAAGTGATTATAAGGAATGTGAGGGTACTAAGTGTCATTATCATAGGTATTTTATGAAATATTCAATGGTGATCATTTTATGATAAGGACATGTCTTATCTATAAAGATCAGTGGTGCATGATGAATCAACATTACAAGATTATACGAGATAAGGTCAAAATGTTCAAGGTTTAATGTTTGGCATTGGTGCACTATGTTTTAAAAGTTGAGATTAATATAATAAGATTGATGGTGACTATTTAATATAAGTAGTGAGGACTCAATATGTGATCATAGTGTGTGAGGTTTATTTGTGATTGTTTGCATTTGAATATTTGAATTTATAAAGGAAAAACTAGTGCTCTATAGTTTGGATATATCTTTTGATCTATGTAGAATTTGACCATGGTATAAAAAGGAACTTGTAAAGGAATCTAAATTGAATTTATAAATATAAATTTTAATATCTTAAATTGTGTACAATCATAAATATTGATGTTCAATGTTGATTATGTGTTCATACATTGACTGTAAGTGACCCAAAAAGATTGTTGGAGCTTGTTTTGATATTGTTTAGATATAACATGTTATCATAGATATTGAAAACGTTTTAGACTCCATAAGTATGATATATGTGGATTTTGGAGTATGAATAATGTATCTTTATAATGAATAATGATTAAAAAATTGAGTGTGTGTTAGTTCATGATGTTCCTATCTACAAGGGTAGTAGTTGAGTTTATTGAGCATATGCATATATGAGTAGTGATGAGTGTAAGTATTTTAGGATTACTAATAGGTTATTTAATATGGACCTATGCTTTTGGAAGTGGTCATATGTTCTTTTTTTGTTCATTGATGTGCCAAATGGGTGAATATGTCTGCATGAGACCTATAAGATCTACAAGGGCCTTAGTAAAAGGTGTAGCTACTTAAGGGTGACCCATAGATGCTTTGGACAATGTATGAAGATTATATTGAGTTTTACCTTAGTGAGATAGATTCCTTAATTGTTAAAGTATGCCTAATGACTGAGCAAGATGGTGATGATCATGTTTGTTGTATAAATAGTAAAACTAAATGTGTCAGTCTCTATACTTGGAGAGAGACTTATGAAATATTTAAGAGACATTCATGTGTGTGAATTATAGAGTGAAGTAGGGGTAGAGTGACCTATGTGAATTAAATAGTAGAATAATATATATAAAGGACTATGTGTATGACCTATAGGTCATAATTCTATTGGTAGAATAGTCATCTTGTAGATTGAGAGTGAGTAAAAGTGAAGAGTGATAAGTAGAGGTACATCATCAGGTGTTGTAGACATCATTCCAAAGGTGGATGTGTTCATAGGTGTTGTTTTGGTATCTCATCATCTAAGGGGGTTATTTCATCCTTTCAATATAAAACCTGCTAAAGATCTAGTTGTTTTGGTAGCTCAACTAGATAGGTGTAATAGTTCCTTATGGGATTACAATCCCACTAAAATAAGGGATGGTAGTTCCTTGAATAGTTATAGCTGATCTAAATTGGTTCATGTTATTATAGGATAGTAGTCCAATTGTAGGTTCTAGTGAGTTTTCTCCCCTAAGATGGTTTCCCACATATTTCATGTGTTATGTGATTGATCTTTCATTGTATCTCTTTCTCATTGATATGAATGATGTGTATGCTTCATGAATGCTCATGGTAATTAATTAAAAAATTAAAAGTCATTGAAATTGAATTTTGATTATTTGGGATCATTTATTCACCCCTAGTGATTTTACCTCTAAAAATTGTTATCAAAGCAAGTCCTAAGGTAAATGATTGATAGCTTGAAGGTGATCCAAGGTATAATATGGGTAGTCATCAAGGAGGTTTCTCTAATAAGTAACTACCAATGTTCAATATATCTAATTATTATTTTGTAGTGCAATAATGACAACATACATTATGTTCCTAGGGTTTGATGTATGGAAATATATTCTATATGGTTATGTTGTTCATATTGCTCCTCCATCTTGTGTTGCAGACAAGAAGTTATTTGAGAACAACTCCAAGGAAATGAATGCCAATAGTTGTTGTCTTATAGAGACAAATTTTGCCAAGGAAATCCATTAAAAATATGTTATATAGATATGGAACAAAATTTATACCATTTATGAATGATATTTAAAGGTGAAGTGTGCTAAGTTGCATAGTCACTGAAGGTAATTTGAAAGTCTCAAGATGAAGGAAGAAGATTATGTGGTATCTTTTCTATAGAGATTTGATGAAATTTTAAACATCATTAGAGACTTTGGAGAGAATATTAAATATGATACTATATCCCAAAAGGTATTAAGGTCTTTATCTCTCAAGTTTGATCTAAAAGTATCTATTATAGAATAAAGTCATGATCTTACTCTGTTGAATATGGATCAATTTCATGTCACTCTTACTACCTATGAGATGAGAGTAAATGATAATATACCACCAAAAAAGGAAGCAACATTCAAGATAGAGATGAATCCTAAGAATAAGTTCCAAGGAAAGAAATCTAAGAGGATGACATATCTGATATTGATGAGGATGAACTAATTGCTTTGTTTACTAGGAAATTAAACATAGGCTAAGGGAAGTATAAGGGTAAAATACCTTTAAAATATTTCAATTATGGAGATATAGGACATTTCACATGTATGTGCCATCATAATCATGAAAATATTGATGGTGAAGATCATAGTGAAGGTTAAGATGAAAAAAAAAAGACATACATGAAAAAAGGATTCAAAAATTATAACAACAAGAATTCTTTCAAGAACAAGAAGATTATTTACACCAAAAAAGACTACATCTCATTAGATGATATTGAAGATAGTGACTCAAAATATGATCATGAAGATGATGATCTTACTGAAGATGAATCTCTATTCATGGTTGAGGAAGGAAATTTATCGCATCAAAAGGAGTCTACTTGGAGTGATTTAGATGATGACAAAGATGAGGTGGAATGTGAGATTATATTGATGAATTATCTTGAAGAACTAAAGATTGAAAATAAGATCAATAATAAGATGAAATCTAAACTTAAGGACTATGAGGAGCAATTTAGTGTGTTTGAGGAAAGATTGGTTCAAGACTCTAGGGAGTATAAAGGTGTTGTCATGTTTCTTAATTCTAAGTTAAAATCTATGTTTGAAAGTATAAGAGAAAAAAAATAAGAATTCTCAAGGTATGCTTCTAAGATTATGTATTTAAAAGATGGATTAGAGAAATATGAAAGAAAGGTGAAATCATTTGTCAACTTTGATAGAAATTATAATGGTCTAGATGATCTCCTAAAGAGTCAATAATCAGCTAGTGATAGATCTGGATTGGGTTTTAATGAAGATCCAAAAGTTGGTACTCAGTTTGACATGAATATGAATAAGATCAAGGTAGATCAGTCTTTGAAGATAAATAATTAGATAAGGAATTAAGGTGTTGGTATAATAAAGACAAATCAAATCAAACAATCTAATTCCATGAGGTATACAATATTAAATGGTCACTACTACACATGTAATAAATTTGGGCATAGAGATAGAGAATGCAATAGACCTATTTGAAATGAGTTTGCATGGGACTATGATGGGGGTCATCAATTAAAAGGAGTGTACAAGATTAAGTTCTTCAATTATATTGATGTGGGACACTTTGAAAATTATTTTACACATATGATTAGACAAGGTGAGTCCTATTCAAAAAGTGGAGTTTTTTTTGTCATTATAGGGACACATTAAAAAAATTTGTCCAAATAAGGTAAAGAAAGATATAGTTTTAGATTAAGGTAAAAATAGGTTTTGAAGGGACCCCAAAACCCTGAACAAAAGGAGAAAGATAAAATAGTAACGTCCACAGGCAAGCCTAAAGCCTACTTCACCGAAGTAACAAAACCAAGATACAAAGACCTGAAGCTAACAAATGAACAACCAAAGATAGACCCCAGGTTTTACAGAGACCTGGAAACTCCATAGTAAAAGTTCAAAAAACTAGGTACTAAGACTAAAAAACACAACCAACTAGCAAAACCAACTAAAAGAACTAGGAACTATTCTTCTAGTTCCAATATCATCTTCACTACTTTCTTACCTTTCACAACAGTGTCTTGGATGGCATCAGTCACTTGCGTAGATCCCTCTTGCATTACTTTATTTCTTAAGCTTTGTCTAGTTCTCTTGCTAGGCCCCTCCAAATTTTTGATTTCCTCATTTGCTCTTTTTCCAATGTTTACAATAGCAACACAAATGTTAGAGGTTACCTCCTCCATCTTTATTCTGCTTTCCTTTATGAGTTCCCTTAGGTTGTTCTCATAATCTTTGAGTTTTATGGGAATATCCCTCATCTGCTTTTCCATGTTATTGATTTTGTTCCAAACTACCTCCTCTTTACCCTTCATTATTTCCATTTTCCTATTGATTTCCATTATCTCCTTATACGTCCATAAATCGAATTGAAGAGTAGCATCAGCTTTACAATTGGCCAATCTAGTAGGTTCGTCATTTTGCCTTTTGTCACTCCAATCTTTTGTGTTCTTTTTAGGACTGCTTCCAACTTCTTTAATATAGTCCTCCATTTCCATTCATTTCTGTTCCTTTATTTCAGCAAGGCTTACATTTTTGTTACTTACTTCCTTTATTTGAGCTCCCATTTCCAATATTTGGTTAGCAACCTGAACTAGATTTTCCTTTTCATTAATTGGATCAGGATCCACAGAAGGATCATCTAGATCTTTATCAATTTCCTCAACCACTTGCTGGTTTTCCTTAGACTCATGATTGCTATTTTCAGACTTTTCCTCTATAGTGACTCCTTTCTCATTCTTATCTTGTACTTCTTCCTCACTGGAACTTGAATGCCCACTTTCTGTTCCTCCTTCTTCCTCCAGACTCTCCTCCCTAGTGTTTTGAGAACTTTCCCACTCTGTTTCCTCATCAGTAGTCTAGTTATTGACATTTGGGAGTTTGAATTTAGCTTTTTCATTCCCTTTTACTATTTCTTTCTTATTACTCTGTAGGTTCTTGTATTTTCTTGAATAAGGATTCTTTACAATGGCCTTATTCTTGCAATGCCCTTCAATTATAATAATTAACCCCTCATGCAGGATGGGATGAGATTCCTTTTTCCTATGAGCGAACAGACTTTGGAGCAAGGAAAAATGTAGATAAAAAGGAAAGGAGATTCTTACTTTGTGTCTGAAGTGATTGAGAAATACAAAGTGAAATTTGTGGACTCTTTTGTTTCTTCCATCAAGTATGAAGTAATCACAAATGCAACATAATACGTCCCTCCATATGCCCTTAATTTGCTCTAATTCAAAAAAATCTCCACTTTTTTGTAGCTGCTACTCCTCAACATCCATTTTAGGGAATTTGCAAAAAGCCTCATTGGAAATGCTTGTCTACTTTGAAAATTTTATTCCCTCCATTGGAAGCCCCGTCACCTCTGCTATGAATTCCTCAATGAGATTCATCGTAATGCCATGCAAGGTAACCCTATCATCAGTCTAATTTTAAAAAAAAGCTATTGTAATATGGGGTTTTGAGCCATGAAGCTGTTCCATGTAACTCACAACCTTTCCTCTCTGTAGGATCTTCCCGACATCTTCTTTTGCTTTCCACTCTTCATAATATTTGGGTTCTTACTTCCTTGGTTCTCCTTTCCTATTACGAGCCATACGAATGTCCTTTAATGCCTGAACCATGTCAGCTAAATAATGAACCTGACTATTACCAATTTGGACCAGAACTCACCTATATTTTGGCATGTTTTGAATCCTCCTCATATACTCTAGAACATTTCTATTTAATGAGTGTATATCTTCCTCCATGGATCCACTCCCCCAAATCATTAGTTCTTTATTCCAATCTCATCTCTCCCTCCTTAGCATGAATTTCATTATGATGAATGAGCACTCTAATATCAACATTCTTATTTAATGTCTCCTGCTAGCTCACCTTGTGTCTTGCTCAAACTGCATAATTTGCTATCCAATCAACAACTCTGTTTACTTCACGGTAAGTATGGGTAATAGTGACTTTCTCAAATTTTTTAATTAAAGTTTTCATTTCCATCACCATAGCCTCTATTGACCATGAGATAGAATTTTTATTATTTAATATATTTATGATATTCAAGGAGTCCCCTTCCAACCATAATTTAGAATATCCCAATTCAACAGCTAGCTTAATGGTTTGGAGGGTAGCACAAACTTCAGCAATATGGCAGTTCAACTTACCAATGGGAATTGTAATAGCATTGATTACATTTCCCATATGGTTTCTCAAGACTCCTCCACATCCTCCATTCCCCGAGTTCCCTTTAGCAGCTCCATCAAATTTCCCTTTGATCCACCCATGAGGGGGGACGTTCCAAGTTACACCATGTCTAGGATTTTCATTTTCTACATTAGACTTTTCTGATCTTAAAGGATTATCAATTTGAAAGGTAGGATTAGGATCCCTTTGCAATGAAAAATTCTCCTTGATAGCTCTAATGATGTTTTGCCCCACTACCCATCCTAGAAGTTCTTTACTTCTGAAAATACAGTTATTTCTTTCTTTCCATATTCCCCACCAAATATGGGGAAGAGTTAGTTTCCATAAAAAAAGAAGATCAGGATTCTTAGAGGGATAGTACCAACTTTTAAGAGATAGATCCACAATTTTATGTTGAATCCAAGCAATACCCCAGAGATTGAGGATTTCTTTCCAAACTAGTTGCGTAAAGGAATAGTTCACAAACAAGTGATCTCTATCTTCAAAACCTTTTTTGCAAAGAATACACTTGTTCACTATGTTTATTCCTCTTTTCTGTAAGTTATCAAGAGTCAAGATTTTGTTTTGGAGAAGGGTCTAGAAGAAGATTTTGATTTTAGGAATGAGTCCCTTTATCCAGGCCTGTGTCCATAGTGGTTGGTTACCATTTCCCTTTGAAGTAAAGATGGTAGAAACTTTAAATTGTCTGCTAGGCTCATCATACCAAACAATCTTATCTTCAAGATTAGGATAGAGGGAAATAACATTGAGGGATATTTGAATATTATTGAAATCTTGATCAATATCATTAAGGTTCACCCATGAATTGTTCTACCAGTATTGATTAACCATTATTCCATATCTTTGCTTGCAATGATCAATTACTTCTTTATCTTGGAATTATTCTATCAAAGGGATTTATTTTAACCAAGCATCCTCCCAAAAATTCACCTTTTTTCCATTACATACTTTCTAGGAGCTTCCTTTTTCTAAGATTTGTTTAGTACCCTGAATAGCCCCCCATATAGAAGATGGACAGGTTACGTCAGGGTAAGAAAAAAATTCAGAGAGGGATTTTGCATTAAATAAATACTTTTGCTTCCATATATTGCTCCATTCTTTGTTTTCATGAAAAACCCTCCATCCCTATTTTGCTAAGAGTTGTATTCATACAAGGTAAGATATAGTTATTATAATAGGTTTAGTGTGTTTCAAGTGTCATCAAAGAGGTCACCTTTCTAGATTCTAAAAACAAATGACATCAAATCAAAATGAGTTTAATCAGACTCTAAAATTCTAAGGAAGAAGTCAAGTTAACACATGGAAGCCAAAGGTGACAATTGTGAGTCATGATGAGACTATAGGTCTAAGTAATTTATTTGATATGGTGAAGAATGCTTCAAAATTTGAAGAGTGCCAAGGAGTCTCATTCTCTACTCATATTGAGAATGAAGATACCAAGATCAAGGAGAAAACCAAGATAATCTTTGAGGCTAGTCCTAAGCTGCATATGGATCCAAGTGAACATCTTGCTATTTTTGAGAATTTATCATGTAAATAACATCAATTGTCTATGCCTAATGATGTGGTTCCAAAATACAAGGTGAATTCTTCAAATGAAAGGGTATGTCAAGAATATTTATTATCTCCATGTATTATCAATCCAATCATAGGAAAAAATGAGATTTCTATAGTGGTTGAGCATATTTCTTCTCTTACGCCTAAGAAGAAGAACTATAAGTATCACATGACCAAGGAAGAGAAGGAATATGAGGAGTTGTGGGAAACTCCTAGTTTCACATTATTCTAGGATATTGTGATGTAAGGTGTCTCTACCTATGATTATTAGGAGACATGTTTTCTTATGGAGAAGTAATTTTGTGTTCCCAAGATGATAATTCCAATCAGAGAACGTCTTTGGTTAAGGAGGAGAAACAAGTTCATGAGCTTGCTCTAGAGATTTGTGAAGGAGCTATTATGCAGGGTCAAAATGGGTATATGTATATGGCATAATGAGATGGATGAAATTTCAAGAAGAGTTTGATGATTAGAAAGGTATATATAGTTATTTTTATGTGCTCTAGGTGCTTTTGTAGTTTGAATGTATGTTTGTACCAAATTAAATATTTTTGAGTGCTCTCAATTTTCTCAATTTTTGGCTTAAGGGAATGCATACCTAAAATGGGTTATAAGAAGTCAAGACTCCAAAATGTGTGAATTCTCAAATATTAGTACAAAAGTGTGTGATGGGTGTCTCCAAGTGTGTACGAAGTTTTAGAGGTGTACGTTGACTAGAAGGAGGTTTGTTGACTTTATTTCTTTTGAGATTATAGGGTTTTGGGCTATGCTAAAAATGTAGTTTTATTTATGATTTGATGTCAAAGGATTATGAATAGGTTTAATGGTCTAAATGGGTTGTCAAAAAAATCTTCATAGAGATTTGAAGTTTTGTGGTTCTCATGTTATTCATGTTTTTATCAATATGGAGGGCTAATTGACTAGTAGGTTTGTGAAGGAAGTATGTTGTAGAGGGTGATCTTGGTGATGCAATATTTTTTATTAAGGTGGCATATGAGATTGCTCCATATATGAAGTTTAATGTCTTGAATATGTGTTTACTAATTTTTTTCGGATTTGAAAGTTCTAATTAGGGCTATAAGGAGGCTAGATGGACCTAGTTGGAAGAAAGGTGATTTTTGCTCAGTTTCTCCAAAAGAGAATGTTATGTTTGTTTCATAGAGAGTTATCAAGTTTATTGGAGCATGTTTCCTCTTTATTGAGTGGCCTAAATTTATGTTGGTGGTCCTCATGGTAGCTTGAGGGAGAAGGATAGTAAGAATATGTGGTGTTTCTTCATGGTATGTGGAGATCTAAAGATGATCAGAAGGTGTAATTGCTCAAATTTCTTATGGAGGTCTCTCTCAAATGTTTATTGATGTGTTCCATCAGATTTTTATGGTTTTATGTGTTTTTTATTCATTGATGTGATTGGTTAAAGAGAGTGTTGGAATGAAGTAAGAGGAAGTTGTCAAGGCAAGAAGAGGTCCTCTCCTATTGGTAGTCTTCTCATGTCCTTAGGATTAGTTGATTCCCACTTTGTCATTGATGTCAACAACCATCATATAGAAATATATAGTTCACCTTCCTTATCTCTCTTCAAGTAGTATTACAATAGGAACATTGTAAATTATGTCATGAATGTGTATAAGGGAGTGGATGAAGTTACTTAATAGTCTATGTGATAATGATAAAGTGTGCAATGTGCTTATCTTGGTATGCTTGAAGGATGCTTGGTTGACCTTTAGTTTTGACACAGTTTGAGTTAATTACGGATGAGTTTGAAGTATCAATCATATGAAAGCAGTCTTATCAATGGTTAAGGATGATTTAAGATTTTGTGTGCATAAGTGGAATTCATTTAGTTATCCATAGTTTTCATCTAGATAATTTGAGTCCAATGGCAGAAAATCTAAGTAGGGAGTTTGATGATGTCACCATTACCACATATGAATGAGTCAAGGGGAGTTGTTCACATGGTTATGATCATAATAGTCCCTAGTTTAGTTTTACTAAATTTTAGATCATGAACCAAATATTGTTAAAATATATTTAAGGGAAAATTTGGGCTCCCAAGTAGTTTGACAGTATTTTCCCATACATAGCCAAATTTGCATGAGGCAAGAAAGAACTAAGTAGTATGATGGTGGCATAACTCACACATGTGGACAGTTTAGGAGAAGGTGATCATCTAGGTTTTTTTAGTTATTTATCTAGTTTATTTTTGATAAATTTTAGGTGAAGCATTAGATAAGAACAAAATATATGCATGTTCAAATTTGGCCTCCTAGATAAGTTTTTAACATAGTTGGCTCTGTGAATAGATAAATCTAGATGAGCATTTTTATGTTGTTATATCTCACACATGTGAGATTTATATGATAATTTTGTTATATTTTTGGATTCTCCTATGTTAGGATATAATATGGTATAAATTTGAGAATATGTAAGTGAGCGAGGAAAAAGTTATGACTATGCAAAATTTGGCCTTCTAGGCATATTTCAATGGTCCTCACATTTATTATATATTACACAAAGATAAAGATTAGGACAAAATGAAGATATAATGACTCATAGTAAATAATAAATTGAATATATAGGATGTGAATCAAGTTAAATAGGGGAATGTGTTTATTGGTTAATGAAGGCAAAGATCAAGCTCCTTATAAAAGGATCAATAGACCATGTTTGTTTCAAGGACTCAAGAAGCAGTGAGATGAGGACAAGTAATCAATGGTTAATGTTATAAGTGATAAAAAGTCATTAAAGGGTTTCAAGTTTAATGATAATAAAGTTTCTAATAAATATTTAATGGTGAGTGTTGCATGATAAGGACTTGACTGATCCACAGGGATCGACGGTGTGTGATGAGTCAAAATACAAGATTGCATGAGATGAGGTCAATGTGTTCAAGGATTAATGTTTGTAATTGGCAAATTATGAGTTAGAATTTGATATTCATAAAATAATATAAATGGTGTGTATTTAATATGAGTGGTGAGGACTCAATATGCGAGCATAGTGTTTGAGGTTTAGCAATGACCATTTGTATTCAAATATTTGAATTTGCAAAGAAAAAACCAATGCTTTGTATTTTGGTTATATCTTTCGATCTATGAAAAATTTTACCATGGTATAAAAAGAAAAATTGTATAGGACTTCAAGGTACATATATAGATATAAATTTAAATATTTTAAAGTTTATATAGTCATAAATATTGAGGTTTAAAGTTGACTATGTGTTTTTGCATGAACTATAAGTGACCCAAGAAGATTGTTCAAGCTTGTTTTGATATTGTTTTGATATCTCATGTTGGCTTAGCTATTGGAGAGTATTTTAGAATCCATAAGGATGATTTGTCTAGATTTTAGAGGTTTTATAAATATATTTTGATTATAAACAATGCTTAAGAAGTTGATTGTGTGTTCATTCATGATGTTCTTATGTTTGAGGTCAGTGTTTGAGTTGATTGAGTATATGCAGAGGTGAAAAATGATGATTATAATAATTTTAAGATGAATAAGGGTTAATTCAGTGTTTAACTATTCTTTTTCAAGTGGTATTATAATATTTTTTTGTTTGTTTATGTGCTAAATGGGTGAGTTTGTCTCCATGAGACATATAAGAGCTACAAGGGCCTTATTGAAAGGTGTAGTTGCTTAATGGTGACCCATAGATGACATGGAAAACATATGAATATTTCATTGAGTTGTGTATTAGTGAAATAAATAATTTAAGTGTTAAGGAATGCATAAAGGCCAACCAAAATGGTGATGATAATGATTCCTCTATAAATAGTGAAACCAAGTGTGTTGGTTTCTAGACTTGAAGAGAGACTTGTGAGAGATTTGAGAGAGGCTTGTGCATTAAAATTATGGAGTGAAGGAGGGGTAGAGTGACCTATTGATGAAATAAATATCATAATAGATTAACAAGTATTTTTATGACTTTTAGGTCATAATTCTATTCGAAGAATAGTGATCTTATAGATTGAGTATGAGCGAAGGTGAAGAGTGATAAGCAGAGGTCCATCATCAGGTATTTTAGACGTAATTATAAAGGTGGATGTTTTTATAGGTTTTTTTATTTATATCAACATCTAAGGGGGTTATATCCTCCTTACAAGGTAAAACTTGCTAAAGTTCTAGTTGTTGTGGTAGCTCAGATAGATAGGTGTAGTAGCTCCTTGTGGGATTGCAGTCTCACTAAAATAAGGGATGGTAGTTCCTTGATTAGTTTTAGCTCATATAAATTAGTTATTTTTATTACAAGATAGTATTCCAATTTTAGGTTCCAGCGGGTTTATCCCACAAGAAGGTTTCCCACATATGTCATGTGTTATGTGATTGATCTTACATTGTTTATCTTTCTCATTGTTATGAATGATGTGTATGCTTCATGAATGCTTATGTTAATTGATTAAGAACATAAAAGTGACTGAAATTTAAATTGGATTATTTTGTCTCACTGATCCACCCCCCCCCCCCCCTCTTAGTGATTTTACCTCTAATAAAGAGAACCTTCTCATAATAATATTCCTTTGTGTCATTAATACCCTATTTACTAAATAATTCATATATGAGATTTCCACTGATTTCTCATATAGATTTATTATTAATGTCACAACAATTAAATACAAGAAACAAATTGAAATATTTAATTGTAATAGAATAACAACTTAATATCTTTTATCATACTTTCTAAATTCCAACACAACCCAAAGTCCATTATTCAATAAGGTAATATTACAGGTAAATTATTTTCTAAAAATCTTCATAAGATTTAAGAATTTATCACTTCCATACAAACATCCATTGTTCAAAAGTATTATAATAAAAATAATACAATTCAAGAATTTGAAAATTAATCCAAAGCTAACCAACGAATAATAATAAATACAACATTATTTGTTATAATAAGCAATTACTCATTTTACTCATTATTTGTAACTAAATTATTATATTATAAATTAATAATATACATCCTAGTTTTCATATAAATACATTCATTCATTATAAACAAACATCTAATTATATAAAAAATTATCTACATACATACGTACATACATTTATATTTAAAAACCTTAGCGACTGATTTCTTAATTTCATGATATATACATATAAGTGATCATAGATCTATATATACTCATGCGTATAATTTGTAAGTGTAAAATTATATACATACATTATGTATGATGTATGTATATGTGTTTTTATGAACTATTCATAAAGAATATTATATCATCTCTATATATAATCCATAATTACATATATACATACATATATATATATATATATATATATATATATATATATATATATATATATGTTTCAAGTTTTGTCTCATATCCTAAGTTCCCTACTTAAAAAACATAAACTCAATTTAAGACTAACAAATAAAATTCATTAACACCTTACAACCCTTAATACCTAAATTAAATCCATTAAACACACATATAAACTATTAAATATTATTAGTGTCATATGGTACATCAACCTATTAACATCATTTCACACAAGTCTAACCTCCAAATTAAACATCCATGACCCCAAAAAAGTTCAACATCACCCCTTTTGTAAATGTTTTAACTCATCCTAACTCAAACATTTAAAATAGTCTAACAAACATATTTCATTATTTAATCTATAATGTATAATCCTATGTTCACAACCATCTATGTATATATACTCAAATGATGTGTCCTATAGTATTTATTATACTACTCATCAAATCCATTTGAATAAATAATTATGTTATTCAACACATAATCTTAATAATAATTTTATTCAAAGAAATTATATTAACCTAGTCATTTTTTTAAACTAACTATAGTATTTATATTGACTCAGTCATATTATATATTCCAAACCTATGAATATAAACTACTATATATATCCCATATCAAATAATCTTAAAGCTATTAGTATGGTAATAGACTAAATCAACTCCCAGTCAATAAATAATCATTTAAAAATAGTGGAAAAATCATTATTTATACATAGTCAACCTGAAATAATTTATACACAATCATTTATACATAGTTGACTGATAAAACTAAGCTAAGTTGGATAAAAACTTCCAGCTCTTCAACACAAAGATTTATACATAGGTGATTTTAAAGTAGAAATACTTAGCCATTGAAATTAAATGAACTCAAAACCCACAATATTCAACAAAACCTAGTTCATATATTCTAAAAACAAAACTAAATAAATAAATATAAAATAATATCATAAGATATATATTTATATGGTTACACATATCCATTTTAAGATATAAATGAGCTAAGTAAAAATAGAGTCATTTAATGACAATAAAAAAACCTAGTTTCAAACCATATTAAAATAATGTCCTAATCCCTTATATTAACACATATATTTTGATGCATGTATATAACACATAGCTGATTTGGCTCCCACAAAAATAACACACATAGCTATGCAAATAAACCACATAACAAAACACACATCCATGTAAATTATCCAGCACAAGGATTTCATTTTCATCAATAATCCTAAACTTTCCATACTTAGGTTAGAATTTTAAACAAATCATGGATTTGATTATGTGTGGGTATTCATCATCCCACATGGTCAAATCCTTGATCTACCCTATATTTTCAAATCCTAAAACAACCATTTTATAAATCCTATACACTTTTATATATTGACTATATAACCTGAACATAAAATTTTAGAGTAAAACCAAAGAAAAAACCCTACCACTTAGTTCCTTAAGTATATTTTTAACTTTTAAATATAAATACAAAACCATTTCTTTCCTTTCATTCTCTTCTATCAACCCCAACTTCTTTCTATTTTCCAAAAAATCTATTTTCCTTTATTATTTTCTTAGTCATCTGGATGCATTTCAAAAACCCAAAATTTCATAACAAACAATTTTCCACCATTATTTATCTAATAGTGAGTCACCATTAGACCATAAATTCCTAGCATGATTCCCAAAACTGAGATATCAATTTCCAAACACATGATCTCCTTATTATTTCCATCTAGCTCATAGTTGAACCCTAGCTAGTATGAGTTGTATGGTTTGAACAATAAAGACTAAACCAAATGATAGTTTCCAAATTATGGTTATGTTTATGCATAAAAGTGTATCACAATTGTTTTAAAGTGTTTAATAAACACTAATAATTTTATATTTCAAATAATCCAATGCATGAGTTATAGGTTGTGATATTATTGATATATTTGGTGGAATAATGGTAGAATAAATGAACTATTTCACAAAATTTATAATGTTTATGTGTTGGAAATAATTATGGCCTAATATTTAACCTTGTGAGAATGAGATTATCCTATAAAAAGTGAAGTGGATTATGATATAAGGTAAATCTACGATCTCAACTAAAGTGGATATTTATAATGGAAACTAATCTAAAGTGAATTGGTTAAAAAATAAGAAAAAGGAAGGGTAGGGCAAAGAAGTAACAAATTAAGGTTGTTTATATTAATTATATAAATAGTTAAAAATATCAAATATCATCCAAATATACACTTGAAACCAATGTATAGCATGAAATAACATAATCTCAAATCCTACCACGCATCAAGCAAACATCTAAGGAAGTGAGAATAATGCAAATAATAACTAGATTCACTTAAAAGATTTACCCTTAAAAGTAAATAACATACACATATATAAAATAAGAGAAAAGAAAATGAAGTAAGCCTAAAAACCTTCAATCAATCTAGAACTAGCATAAATTGATATCTTTGAATTTAAAAGTGTACATCTAGAATTCTTAAGAACCATTCAAATCTAAATTTTAAACCAAACAAATAAGAGAGAAGCCATGATAATTCACACAAAAAAAATGAGCTAATATTTTTAGAATTCTATACTTGTATGAATTAATCCAAAATTATCACAAAGTTTTATTGCTCAAAATTACCTCCATTTAAAAATTGACAATACCCCTTATATAGAAAACTAAGGAGGTATGTCATTAAATCTTGTCTAATAATATTTGTACAAGTATCAAGGATAGTTATCCTTTTACAAAGTTCTAGAATATTAACATCTTCTAAATAAATGACCTATGGGTGATGTGTTTTACAAGTTGAACATGCCTTTATAATAAAATATTACTTTTCAAAATACATACATGCTCATTTACAAAAAGAATATGATTTAAGCAAAACAATTAACTTTGAGGCCCTCTTGATACAGAAGTCCCCTATTTTTTTCTAAAGGATATTAATTTCCCTTTCATGTTTATCATTAAGTAGCTTTATATTGACAATAGGATCCATGAAGTTTTCATCTTCTTGATCTACTAGGCCTCTGATATCTTTGTCATCTCTCTAAAGCTTCCTTGATTTTCCTAGCTTCACTAATTTTCTCTTATATAGTAAAGATCATGTATATGATCCTACTATTGTCTACCCTAATATTTCCTTGGCTCTTTTTTCTTACGTATTTCATGACTTGGGTAGCCATAAGCTTGAATTCTTCATCAATAATTAGACCCATAGGTCTAAGTGAATATGGGTTAGTGATCATTCTCCCAAGTATATGCTCTATCCTGATTTCTAACTATTTTCCATCCTCAAAAAGACTTTTTAGGCTCTTGGACTATGTGCTCAAGATTTTGATCTTGTCTACCAGTAGTCCCATGGTTGTATGTAGATGACTCAATTTGATTGTTTTAAAATTGAGGAATTGATCCTCTCTCAAGACATTGATCAAATCCTTTACTTTGACTCTTGAGTTATACCATTTGGTGTGTTAGAGGTACAATCATTAAGAGGTGGGGGTGAATTAGTGAGCCTAGATATTTCAATTATAAATCCAATCCTTTTAAACTATTAATTAGTCAAAAAATATAAACTTGATAAATTAACATTAACAATAGAGCTCACTCATTCAATACATACATAAGATCAAACACAAAACACATGTTTCCTATGGGAAACACTCATGGTGAATAAAACCCACTCTCAAAATTAAAACACATGGAATAATTATCCTATAAAATATTATAAACAAGAAATTGGTCAAGTCCTTTAGACCATAAACCTTGATTAATTCCTTTTGACCAAAGACCTTTAGTGAAACACCTATTTCACAAGGAGAAACTACCCCTAAGGAAGATGAAGTACTTTAAACCCTCCTTTGAATTTAACACTTCTACCTTATAACTAATGTCTTAAATACCTAAATATGGAGACTTTAACTTTCTAACTCCTGCACAAACTCCCACTCTATCTCATATAGGCCTCTCACATAGGCATGTAACAATATCTTTCCTTATTCACTCAAACTATCTTCATATGCACACTCAAACCTATTTTTGTATAATTAAACTACAATATCACTATTATGAAATCATAAATATGACCTATAGATCATACACATAGTCAACAAACTATTCTTCTCATCAACTCAACTAATAGGTGCACTACCTATCCTCTATTATTCAATTCAATACATACTTCACTCCCAAAATCCTTGTCAAATATAGAAAAAATCACATTGGTTTTCACTATTTATATATAATTCATTAATTATCAATTCCAAAATATTAATTTTCATCCACAACATGTTCCTCCACCCTTAAGGCATCTTACATGGGTCACATTTTAGCACAACTCTCTGTAAAATAAACCTAAGTAACCTTTTAGGTACTATGATGACCCATTCACCTATTTGAAACTTCCATGAGAAAAATAGGAAGACCAAAAAACTTTAAAACTCACTAACCTATGACACATGATCTATAGGTCCCTCTTAAGTGCCAACAACCATCACCATAACCTTTTACTTAAGCACAATTTTCTCAAACAAAATTATGTACACTAACCATTATGAGTGAACACATAGTTTATAAACCTTTGTTAATAATATATATTATTGATAAAACATTAATAATTCACAAAACTGGTCCTCATGGAGTCTAAAACATACTCCAATAGCTAATTCACCTCTAAAAATTGAGATACCAACAAGCACAACTCAAATACCCTTCTCAGCATACTTGTAGAATATGCATGAACACATAGTCAAATTTAAACCTCAATATATTTTAACGTACAAAATTTAATATCTTAAAATTTATATTTAATAATTTTCCTTGTATTCCTCTACAAATTTTATTTTTACACCATGAGCACATTCTACATAGATTGGAAGATATGACACAAAAACTAAGCACTACTTTTTCCCTGGAAAATTTGAATATTTAAATCCAAATGGTCACAATTAAAATCCAGTCACTTAAAATGCATCTCATGTACATGATTATTATTTAAATATGAACCATATATATTATTTTAACATTATCTCATAGTGCACCACTACCCAAATGTTAAACTTCAAACACTTGGAATCATCTCACTTCTTCCCGACATCCTAGAAATAACATGCTCCATCAATCTCCTATATGTAGCTTGATCTTTATTTTGTTTAAGAATTATAAAATTTTAACTCATTTCACTCAAAATGATACATTGATATTTATTAGTATTAACACCCACTCACCATCAAATCATAGAAGTAGCTCAGTCTTTACCTTAACCTATCATTAAGCAACTATCATTTTGACTTATTTGACTTGGTACATGCCATTAGATCAGTCTATACGATCACCCATGAACAATTAGATCTTAATTTTTTCATGAGATTTATCTCTTTAAAATTTTGACTAAGTATGGGAACCATTTCAATCTGACTAGAAGGCTAAATTTGGACCTTAAAAACTTTTTTTATGCAAAGATGTATGATCTGAAACTTGGACCATATAATATCCTTACATAGGATAATCCAACCATATATCAATATACTAATAAAACCATTGTTTATTTAATACATAATGAAATTAATTTTCTCACATAAATTCTTTTTCCATAGATCCAACTATGCCTAGAACTACTTGGAAGGCGAACTTTGCACATGCATATCTTTTTATGCACTTCATCACATGATCTAAATTTTAGCGTATATCAACTAGGAACAAAAATTAAAAATACCTTATGATCAAATTATCCTAAAACTACCATATGTGTGAAATATAAATATATTAAAATACCTACTTAGCTTTTCTTCACGTGCAGATTTGGCTAAGTATAGGAAAACATTATCAAACCACCAACGAGCCCAAATTTGCACTTGCATATCTTTTGTCATGTTTAGTCACATTTCATAACATTTATAAAATAATATATTAACTCATAGTGGAACTAATCCATATATCAATATGATATTTAAACTTTCATATGTGATAGATATGATATCACCAAAATTCTTACATAGTTATGTTTGAACATAGAAAACACTATCAAAATGCCTAGGAACCCAACTTTACATACACATATATTTAGTTTTGATTCATCACATGACTTGAGACTTGTATAATAGTAATTTGGGACTAATTTTATCAAACCCATATGACCAAATCTTTTTGAATCATCCAAATTTAGTAATTATGATATCACCAAACTTCTTACCTAGATTTTCTACCATTATACCCAAAATGTCTAGATGAAAACTATAGACTACTTAATGAATTCCACTTATGCACACAAGTAATAAATGCATAATTTAACTTTAATAATACCCATTTCACATTATAAATACTTAAAACTCATCCCTAATCATCTCAAATCATCGAACTCTAAATATCAACCAAGGCTCCTTCAAGCATACTAAAACATTACACACTTTGTCATTGTTACTTAGGCTATCAAGGCACTTCATACACTCACCAAGACACCTCCATGACATCATTTAAAAATCTCCAAAAATATACCCCTTTGTCATTTATGTCAAAAACCATCATAAAATAATATATAGCTCACCTTTCTTCTCTCTCTTCAAGCACTCTCCCAATAGGAACTTTTTTCCCTTTGAGACAATGACAAATTGGGCATGAAATAATCCTAATGACCTAAAAATACTACCAAAAAGAGAGAAACATCTTATAAAGATAGTATAAACTCCCCTTTACCTTGAGCCTACCTTTTCTTGCCTTGATAACTTCTTCTTGTTCCATGCCAACACTCTCTTCAACCAAGCACTTCAAATAATGAAGAAAGAACACAAAAAAATACTAACATCTTATGGAACTCACTAAAAAACATCTGAGATGCAATCCTCCAAATATTTTAAATCCATTTCATCACTTGATCATCTTCAAATCTCCATACACCATGAAGAACCACCATAGAGGATTACTAGCTTTCTCTCTCAAACCACCTCAAGGACCACTGACAAAACTTCATGTCACTCACAAAATAGAAATCATGATATAAACCAACTTCATAACTCTCATATAAAAATATATACCTATCTCTTTTAGAAACACTAAAAAAAACATCAAATCTTCATACTAGGCCTATCTAGACTCCTTGTAGCCCTACTTGGAACTTGTAGAGTCCATAACTTTCAATAGACACATATTCAAGACCTAAAATTTCATATCTAGAGAATTATTATATTTAAAATTAAGCAAAAATTTTTTTTACACCTATATCATCCTCTACAACATACTTCCTTCACAAACCAAGTTACTAATTATACCTCCATCTTGATAAAAACATGAATGATTTGAAAACCATAAACCTTAAAATCTATATGAAACATGATTTAAAAACCCATTTGTCCCATTAAACCTATTAATAAGTGTTACACCTTAACTCATAAGGTAAAGCAGTTTTCTATCATAGCACAAAACCCTAGAAACATAAAACAAACAAGGTCAACAAACCTCCTTGTAGTCAATACACACCTATAAAACTTCTTGCACACCTGAAGGCACCCATCACATTCTTATTGAACAATATTTTAGATTCAAAACATTTGGTAACCCATACATCCTATAACTCATTTTAGGCATGCTTGTCCTTAAGCCAAAACTGAGAAAACTAAGATCACTCAAAATCTTTAAATTGACTTCAACATACCTTCAAACTAAAAAACCACTTGGAGAACATAAAAAAGAAGTGAATATACATTTATAATCACTAAAATATTCTTGAAATTAAATCAATATCATTATTCCACCTTGAAATACCCATTTAACCCTATACTATAGCTCCTTCACAAACCTCTAGAGCAAGCTCATGAACTTGTTACTCCCCCTTAACCAATGACATTCTAAGATCAATATAATTCTCTATGAAAATAATAATTAATATATTTACCATGAAAAATTATTTATCTACAATAAATATGTCTCCTAAGAATCATAGGTAGAGACACCCTACATCACAATGTCTTAGAACAATGTGAAACTAGGAGTTTCCCACAAATCTTCATATTCTTTCTCCTCCTTTTTCATCTTATTATTATTATTATTATTATTATTATTATTATTATTATTATTATTATTAAGATAATAAACATGATAATCTAATACAACATTCTCATCTATAATTGGATTGATAATACATGGAGATAACATAGGTTCATGACATACCTTTTCATCCATAGAATCTTCCTCATAGCTTGGAACCTCATCACTAGGCACTAAAAATTGATGTTATTTTAATGATAATTTCTTAAAAATATAAGTATGTTCACTTGGATCCATAATCACTTCAATATTAGCCTCAACCAGTACCTTGGTATTGTCCTTGAGCTTGGTCTCTTCATTCATAACATGAGTAGATAATGAGAGCCCTTGGCACTCTTCAAATTCTATAGTATTCTCCACTAGAAAAAAATAGATTAATTAGACCTATAGTCTCATCATGAATCATACTTACCATAATTATATTTCATAATTTGGCATTCCTTCTTCCTTACACTCTAGGAGCCTAATTAAACCTATTTTGACTTGTAGACTTTGCTTTTAGAATCGAGAAATGTGACCTCTCTATTCATAGTTGTAGAAAACCATACTCCTTGATGGAAACTCAACTTATCTTACCTTGTTCAAACAAAAACTATCAATTTTTCCAATATCATTATAACTAAAATAAACTAATCTTTTTGAAGAAGACTTACCTTATCTTTCCTTATTTGGACAATTCTTAACAAAGTGTCCCTTATCAATATAGTTGAAACACTCAAACTTTCTAACACTTTTTGATTGATGACCCTCATCATACTTTCATTAAAACTCATTTATAATAGTTTTTTTTCATTCTCTATCTCTATGCCTAAATTTATTATAAGTATAGCTGTAACTATTAAAATTTACATATGTCATGGAATTCAATTTTCTGATCTACTTTATCTTCCTTCTGCTAGTACCTCTACTCTTTATCTAATAATTTGTCTTCAAAGTATGATTTTACTTTTTCACATTAGTCTTCATATTATCTTGAGTTGAAATATTTGGTTCTTATGTGTATCCAAGTCCATTTCTATCACTTTCATTCTTTTAATCATTTAGAATATTATATAGATCATTTAAAATCTTTTAAAATATCAAAAATTATTTCACCTTACTATATGTCTTCTCTAACTTAGATTTTAATGACTCATTTTCAATTACACAACTTCAACATTCATCTTCTTTATCTTTTAGGCTTTTAGACAAGATTCCAAATTGATAACTAAGATCCTTGACTATATCTTCATGCTCTTTGGTATCTTCATTCATTTTTGCCTCATACAAACTAGATTAATCATCATAGTTTTTAAGTTGAGACTTCATCTTCTTATTGATCTTTCTCTTGATCTTTATTTCTTCAAGAGTATTTGCCAATGCAGTCTCATAGTCTACCTCATCTTCATCATTATCTAAATCACTCCAAGAACACTCCTTATAATGTGAGAAGCTGCCTATTGTCACTTGGATTTTCACCCCTTGAGGAGATGCCTAGCTCTCCTCATCTAAGCAGCACAATGGAAATATCTCACTTGTTGTGGGTAAATAATTTGTGAGATGAATCTCTAGAAGGGATAGTTCCCTTGATGTACTCTTTGAATTACTTTCTTGCATATAAAATTTTCATGAAAATGGTTAAGAAGGTAAACTAATAAAAATAAAAGGTGATGTGCCAATATTGAATTCCCTCCTATTGATTAAACTTATACTACTTAGAGCAAAGAAAATATTTTTTCACACAAAACTCACAACTCAAGATAGATTGTTAAATCAATGTTTCATATGTTAGTTTTAAGAGGTATTTTGATACTTGATTTTAATTAATGATTCTTTGGTAGAATATAATCATGAACAACATATATAACACTTATAAACTTAAAAAATGACACTAACAAAGCCTTATAATAAGTATTCTTCTAAACACTTGGTGAACAATCAAAGATAGCATGCTAGAAAAGATCATCTTCGACTAGATAGGACCAATAATATTGTAAAAAAACTCAATTATACTTCATTTATTTAGGAAAATTCACTTGTTTTATTTCTTCAAGAGACATTCAAGTACAAAATTTCCTAGGGCTTCAACATCAACCAATAGAGGCTACTCAAAAGAACTAAAAAGGTCAATATTTATACCATTTAGAAGAAAGGTGAGATAAGGGAAGTCTAAATGTCACTTGGAAACCTTTCAAGCTAATAAAAGAGGATAAATTTACATGATAAAGATATCTTAAATGAACCATTAAATTTTAGAAATTCCATGTTTCCATACAAGTCATGAAACTTATGAAAAGTGGCATGAAACTGCTTGTCTTGGCTCAAAAAATTACCTTCATGACTTGAACTTGTCTGAATGTCCAAAAAATAACTAGGGATAGGTGTGATTATTTGTATGATATGGAAGGATTTTATAAATTCCTTTCCATTCATTATTTGTAGTCATACTCATTTTAAAACACCTAGAAGTAAGCCATCACTACCTGCAATATAAAAACTCCTTTTTCAATCACACCTTAGACTTGGCTTCAAGATTGGATTTAGTTTTACATGTAAATCTATGGGATTGAGTGGATGAAATTTTAAAATACTCTCCATTGACTTATAATACTTAGGTACACCTTAAAAAGGCTCACACTTGAAGTTTTCACCCTTCTCACCATTGTATTCACTATGCCAATTTTGACTAGCTGTGATGAGATTTATTGTTTGAACACTTGAAATATTTTTATAGACATGAAATTTCCATAGTGAGTTATAAAAATTCTATATATTTCTACAAAACTTGATTTCATATTTTTAAATCTCATATAGCCTACAGAATACACAAAATAGTGAAAATAACCTATTTTGTACCTTGTTCATATGGTAGGGTAGCACAAAAATTGATGAAGAAGAGACATAAATATTCATATAAAACCTCCAATTACTTTCATGGACATTCTATCACATATATATGTATCCTCAACCTTCTTTTCCCAATTGGATCATTCTAAGGGTTTAGTCAAGGTTTTAGATAGTTTTCTTCCTTAATATTTGTTCATAAATCCCTAACATTGGAAATACCAAAAAAATACATAAAAATTATGTTATGATACCTTAATAACCCCTCCACACTCCATTTTTATCCATGCATATTTTTAGAGGAGATATGAGCACTTGAAATCACCCTATCGAGCTTGTTTCTACCTTCCTTGCATGCTTGGACTATCTCTGAGCTAAAAGTTGCTTTCCTATAAGTTTATTTGCATACCAAAATATCATTCATGTCTAAATATATCTCATAAATATGATCCAATCAACTAGATATCTCACCAAGAATTAGAAGTTAGGTTGGACCCGTAATTGGCCGTAGGTCCCTTCAAGGCCTAGTGGGCTTAGCATACACCCTGCTAGTTTTGGCTATTTGGACTGATTTATCATGATTGATATGGTATATCATTATTTTCATACTTAATTAAAGCTTTAAAAATTATCACATAACCTCCCAATCACTCTTTTTCATCTCTTTCTTGAATTCACTAACTTAGCCTAATGAAAGCTTATCTAGTTGGACTATGTACAAGGGTATTTTGGTCATTTTGAGAGATTTGAGCCTGACCTAGTTCTCCTTATCACCTATTTTAATTTTATAAACCTCAAAATATTTTTATTGAGGTTTCCCAAGTTTTCCATCATGTTCTTTTTCCCATTTTGATTTCATTAGGTTGTTTTGCCAAACCCTAATTTTTCTTGACTAACTAACCTTTGAGACAAAATAGTGAGGCATATACATCTTTATCAAGGAAAAATTAAGCCTTTAAGAGTTATATTAAGTCTTGATGAGACTCTTTACTGAAGGGAAAAATTTAGAATCATTGATTTAGGCACTTAACCAACTCAAATTTCCAAAAAAAGGCCTCTAAAAGGGATTATTTCCTACATTCTTTCCTTTCACCTACGAATGACCTTTGTATTCTAACTCTAAAATGATTAGGATTATAATTTTTTTATCTATCCTCAATAAATTCTAAATAATCTTTATATTCACCCAAAAACACTCTTCTACTTTCAATTCCTCATCTGTAGCAATTGAGCAACATGGGTTTCCTAGCTCATCTATACGAATTGTTAGCTTTGACCAATAGGAATAATAGGTGGTTATATTTAAGGATACCTAGATATTATTTAAACACCTTATTTATCAATCATGAAAAAAATTATTTACTATCAAACCCTCTTCCACCTCTTAAGCATACTCACCTCTTACCATCACCAAGGTTACACCCTACGAAAGGTGTATACATGGTTTTAAGAGGTATGTGAAGGATTATTTTACATTTTAAAGAGTTTATGGAGGTTAAAATTATCTTCATGGAGGTTTTAAAAAAATTATTTCATCATTCCAACCCCTTAATTTCTCTTTAAAATCACCTTAAACTTGTAAGATTGAGTTATTCCCTCTTGACTGAGACACACTACTAAAGTAACTATTGTAGGTGTCTATTACCTATTTGAAACCTGGTGATAATGTTTAGAGGATTTATTTGAATCCCATAATGTCAAAAATAATATATTTTTACTCTAACTAAACTTTAAATTTTTAAAATATCACATAGCTACAATGATTAAGCCATTCTCAGTATACCCTATTATAGGTGCTCAATTTTCATTAGAGGGACCCCTAAGGGTGTATATGGGGATTGGAATACAATCATCAACATCATATTGATTATATTAATTAAATTTTGTACACACTTCAATAAATTTAACCATTAAACCCATGATAATGTGTTTTATTTTCTTTTGAGGATGTCAAAAGGCCATTTACAACTCCAAACTTGTAGATGTTAGTGTAGTGTTTCACTATTTTTTAAGAGAACTTAGGACTGCAAACAACCACCTTCCACTTAATTTTTGACTCCCATATTTGGAAAATATCTTATCCATGTTATATAATATAGGATTTGCCTATTTATATGATTTATAAATGTTTGAAAACATGTTATAACATATTCCCAACATGCCCTTGGACCTTTGTTTCTTCATTTTAGGGATTTAATCCTAGAATTTAGTCCTTGTATACTCCAAGGTGTTTACCTTTCCATTATACCATTAGACACCTCAATCAGGTCTTAAATGATCAACTCTCATGTTAATATTTTAAAAGGAATTTACTATGCTCCAAATTTACCTATTCAAAGACCTTCAAAACCCTGACGTACCACCTATAGGTAGACATTAACATACATAGGTGGTAAGCATGGAATCTTGGGTAGTATAAGAGATGGATATGTTTATGATAATTTCCATGCTTCAAAAAAATGTTCCAATGCACCCTTATCAATATCATAAGATTAAAAGCCATATCAATCTTCTCACCTCTGAACATGATGTCAACAAAAGGCTCTTATAGGTGTATATGGTTTATATGTAGGCAGGGTGTCTAGAATAGAGAAAAAAAAGTGAATGACTGAGTCTCAAGAGAAACTCAAACTCAAATTAAACCTTTAATTCCATTATTGTTACCAATTAGGTCTTAATACAAGGTTCATAACACTATTCCAACATGAAAGTCTCATGCATAAATTCGGAACAGAGTAGGCACAGGTCTCTAGAATGATTGGTTGGTGTGGGGAAAGTATTTATAACCAATCTTGTGTCTTATTTAACAAATATATTAACTCCCATAAACTCTTTATGAGTTTTACAACTGATACACCCTAAGTAAAACTCCATGAGCAAGATATACAATCTCTATACCTATGTGCTTCAGCATGACATTGATCAAAGAGTTGACTAAGATGAATGGTAGGACTAGGAGTTTCCCAAGCATGATATGATGAAACAAAACATGGGAATGAATATTCATATGTAACTAAAACCTATGGAACATCATTTTTAATTCACATGAAACCCTTGTAGAAGACCAACATCTAGAATAAGGTAGAATTGACTAAAACTTCACAATGATGACACCGTCATGCAACATGAGAAAAATTTACCATCAATATATCATGAAAAATGAAACTAATCATGGATAAAATTTGAAAATTTATCTAATATCCTCTAGAATAAACATCATCAATTGGTTCGTATAGACTTGTTTAAAATGGAGCAAAACCTATAGGGTGAAAGAAATAGTGAGCAGAAAAACATATCCATCTTGTAAAGGATGATTTATAAAGAAAATTTGAAAAATAATTTAATTATTTATATTTAAAATAAGGTTTCTTAGTTTAATATCATCTTCCAAAATAGTTTTCCTTGAAACCTCTTGAGCTTTTTGTACTAAGAACAAAAATGTTGGTCACTTCTGTATGTCTAGGAAGGAAAAGAAGGAATAGAACAATTTTGCATTAAAAATTGAACTTCCAAAGCATTTTAAAATTTTATATGAGTTTTAAAAATATTAATGTACTTTCCATAACATTATCCCATGTGTCACCTTTCTCCATGGGCCGTACAAGTGCCAAACTTTCCCTTTTGAGTTGATTACTTGATCTTCAATTGGATAACCTAAAAGATTATGATTGAACTAACATACCTGATATGTAAAATAAATTATTGGACATTTTAAAATGAAAATAGGACACCTAGGCATCTTGGGAACCATGTCACTTGCATTAATGACACCTAAAAGCCCACTAGGTGACCCAAAATGATAAATAAACTTGTTAGATCATGACAAAGAACATCAAATGAACTATAATATAGAATATGAAAAAGTATTTGACCCATAAACATCTAAAAAAACATTTTTTCACCTATAGGAATCCAAATTTGACATAAATGTCAAATTTGGTCAGCAAAATGGTGACTCATTGGGTTAGTATGCCTACTATACTAAAAACTAGTAGCCTTATCCTATCATGGGCCAAGGGAGTCAATTAGTTCTTAAATAAAAATATAAATGAATTTACTAAAACACACCAAACAATCAAAATACACAAAGAAAACACAAAACAAAAATAGACACCAACAAGACTCATACATGGGTGTAAGCACTTAGGGAAAACAAGGAAAATAAGAACTATGTAGAAGGAGAGAGGAGAACCTTAGTAGAAATGTTTGAGATATATCATATTTATTGGGATATGAATATAATATGCATCTAACATTGAAATTTTCAAAGCATTGTGTTTCTTTCATTAAGTGATGACATAAGGGACACTCCACAAAGCATCAAACTTTGTGTGTTTTCTAGGCTTAGCCCTATCTTCATCCAACTTTAGAATAATGTCCCACTATTAGAATATTTTTGGCATGGATTGTTATCAAATTATCTCTTTGTTTGATATTGATGAACCCTCATATTTTGCATATCTTGATCTCTTATTTTTTTAAGCTCCATTAAATCACACAACCTAACCTCCATGATTTCATTTTCTATCAACTCTAGTTAGTAAGTGAGATCTAAGGAAACTAACTCTAGTTAAATAGGAATTCTAAATTATCTCCCATAAATAAGTGTATATGGTGAATTTCTAATGGATCTTTTTTGGGTGATCATATTTGCCTAAAGAGCTATCTTCAACTTGGAATACCAAGTTTTTTGGTTTTCCTCCATTATCCTCTTTATGATCCTAATTAGATTCCTTTTGGTGGACTTATCTTATCCATTCCCTTGTGGATAATATTTTGAGGAAGTATTGAGATAAATAGCATGTTTTAAAGCCCACTCACTTGTCTTCATCCTAAGGAAATCCAATCCATTATCTAAAATTATTGTTTAAGGATCCCCAAACCTTGTCACTTTGATTTCATAGAAGTCTAAAACTAAACTTTCATTTTCTCCCATAAGATCTTTAACATCCATCCATATTCTAAAGTAAATTTTAGTAGTCAACACCCAGTTATGACTAGTATTAGAAGGTGGGTTAATTAGGCTTATGAAATTTGCACCCCATTCTGTAAAAGTTTGGTCTACTTGTATTGGATGAAGAGGCAAGGCTAAAAGATATTTCTTAACATAAAATAGAGCACCTTTTTATATTTTCTTGCCCAATCAATGGTGTTTTTAAACAAACTAGGCCAAAAGTATCCATTTCTCATAATCTTAGCAGCTATGGTTATTGGAGCAAAGTGACCACTAGCTAGTCCATCATGAAACTTAAGAAGCATCTTCTCAACATGATCTGATTCAACACATCTCAATATTACACCTTATAATTTTTTCCTAAACAACACTCCATCAATAAGTACATAAGGAATGGATTGTAATTTGAAGTACCTTGTTTTGGCTCTATCTCAGCCTTGTGGATACTCAACAATTTGAAGATAATGGATCATTTCTTGTATCCAAATCCTCATTGATGAAGATGAAACTATCATCTGATAATAATTAAGGTACAAAAAAACTTATTTTTATTCATTAAAATTTGAAGGAATGTGCTCACATAATCCCTTCCCTTTCACTAGCTTGGATGTCTTGATTTCTACACCATACTCCATCACCTTTGTGTTCTAACCAGCACTTTTTCTTTCAAATCTATACTCAAAAGGAAATATTTGACACTAGGATGAGGTACCGATATATGAATCTTGTTGTTAGATAGCATATGCCTAAAATTATTTAGAATTATAGCAACTGCAAGTACTAATTTATTTACATAAGTATATCTTACCTCATAGCCTTCCAATCCTTGACTAAAGAAGGAAATAGGCTGCTCCAAGTTTTCTTCATTTGATTGAGTGATCATGGTAGATATGTCTTGCTCATTCCCAAAGGTATACAATTTTAAGTCTTTTGATAAATTAGGAATTAAAAGAGTTGGATCTTGAGCAATAGCTTGCTTGATCTCTTCCAAAATATCCTTCCTTCTTCTTATCTAAGTAAACACTTCATCCTTCCTTAGCATATAAGTTAGAGGCTTGAATAAATTAAAAAAATCAATAATAAACCTCCTTCTAAAATTAATTTCTCCAAATAAAATTTTCAAATGTTTGTTATGTTTTGGTAAAGTCAATGCCAAGATTGCACTCACCCTTTCAAGATCTATAAATAATCATTTCTTTGAGGCTTTGTGCCCCAAAATGTTGCCTTCATGGAGAAAAAAGACACAATTATTTGTATTGAAATAGATTCCAAAATATTTACATCTATCAAAAAAATTCATAAGGTGATTCAAGTGATCCGTTGAATCTTTAGAAAAGACCATGATATCATCAAGATACACCAATACTGTATCATTTATTAGACCTTAAAAATCCATATCCATTTCACATAGAAATGTAGCTCCAACATTAGAAAAACCAAAATTAATTATACTATAATCATATGTACCCCATTTATCACTAAAGGATTTCTTATATTGGTCACTTTCCCTTACCAAAATCTTATTATACATTAGATATCCATCAAGGAGTGAGAACCTTTCACTACTTACCACAACCTACAAAATATTCTCAATGGAAGGAAGAGGATAATAGTCCTTCAATAGAACTCTATTCAAATCTCTAAATTTAACACATAACTTGATTTCCTCATTTTTCTTCCTTATCGAGACTAATTTTACCAACCAATATGAATACTTAATAGGGAGAATGATCTTAGACTGAATCACCTTTGGAAGCTCCTGTCTCATGAGAGGCTCAATATTAAGATTGTTTGGCCTTTGAATTTGATTTATAGTCCTAGAATTGTCATATATATATATATATATATATATATATATATATATATATATATATATGGTATGTTGAGCTATGTTTGGATTAAAGCCTTTTAAATCACTATATTCTCATGAAAATACATCATAAAATTCTTTGCATAATTCAATGAAAGCATGTCTTTTTTCTCTAGTACATACCTTCCTAAGTGCAAGAAACCTATCCTTGAATATTTATACTCTCTTATAGTTTTCTTTCCTGGTATACATTCTTATGTTTTCCTTCTTCAACTGGTCATCATCATTGAAGAAATTCTCAAGTGTGACTAAGCCTTTAGGGAGCTTATTTGTCTTCAATTGTACAATCTACCCTTCATATTGATGCTATAGTTTGGACTAATTTTTTAAAGAAAAATCAGCCTCCTCTTGTAAAAAAAGATCTATTTTTTGGTAAGTATCAAAAACTTTCCAATTAGTGACATTATCAGGTATAAAAGGCCTTACAATCACTTTGAGATGAGGTTGGTTCTTATCTTCTCTTATCCCCTTTGGAACATCAAAGTGAGCTCCAATTGTTACCAACCTATCAACATGTTTGTATCTTTTCTTGGGATAGATTATATGTTGAACACTTTGAAATCTTCCACAAGATCGCAAAATCTATGCTTATAGGACTTAATCAAAGAGTTATTAGTCATATTTTGGCCTCTTACTTCATTCACAACTAGCACACTATCACCATACACTTGCAACTCTTTCACACCTCTTTTCTTATCCCACTCAAGGCCATGAATGAGGGCCTCATATTATGAAACATTACAAGTACAAGTGATGTGAAAAATGAAATTAGAGTATTACCTTTCCTTAGATGGAGAAACTATCATTGTTTCACCACCTACTCCAACATTGCTTCTAAATCCATCAAAGAATAGCTACCATAAACAATCTATGTTTTCATTTAGATTTATCAAATTTTGCATGAAATATTCCTCCTCATGAATTCAATACATTTTAAGACTAGATTCTTCTATAAATTTGTAAGGATGATTCTCATAATGCTTAGCTCCCTATTCATTTAGATACAAATAAAAAACTCCTTCAAGAGAAGAATTTGGAAATTGGTCCATGTGAAGATCTTCCTCATTTAGAATGGAATAATTGACATTAATAACTCTAGGCATGTAGTGATATAAATTATTGTGATTGATAGGCTCTAATTCAATATTTACCTTGTTGCCATAGTTTGTCTTAAAAACCATATATGACCAATTGGTTTCCAAATATCCACCTATCTTGGTTGTAAACTCTCTTGACAAACAAAGAGCAAATTATGGAGGTAAATATACAACAACCACATCATGAGGAATAGAAAAGGTAGGAAAAGCATGTGATATTAGATTCAAATCCTTGACTACTCCCAATGTCTTTCCTAGTGATCCATCTAATTGTAAAACTCCTTTAACCATTAGTTCATACTTGAGGCCTAGTTTATCTACAATTGACTTGGGCATTAATAAATTACTAGCCCCAGTATCTATGATACAATTGTGAACTAAGAAATCACTAATGATAAAATATAGATAAAAATGAGGAGTCTTATTAGTTTTACTGACTTGTCCATCAATGGGCTAAGTTCCATTCACCAAAATAACATTTTCATTCCTAGTTAATCTACCTTGTTTACCTAATCCAAGCAATTATTTTTGAAGGATATCTTTTTTCTGGTATTTTCAATGAATCACACAATGAAATATTAATGTGTAACTTCTTCATTTGATCTACCACATTGATAGAAGGATTGCTTAGCTTAAAAGGATCTTTCAAAATAATAGTACCTTGTAGTGTAGCTTGTGAAGATGGATGTGTAGGAGCTAGTTTTAAACGTTGAAATTTATGACTCTCCTAAACCTTATGAGCTAAGTTAGAACCACCTACTATTTGAGGTCATGTAGGAGTCAAAATAGGTCTTTGAGTTTCCCCTTGTGTCTCTTCAACATCCCTCTTCTTAGACCTAGTGTTAGAGGATACACTAGAATTCATATTACTTGAATTTTACAAATGATTAATAAGAGTATAATCAAATTGTATTTGACCATTATCTACCCCAATTTACATTGGCACCTCAAAATTAGGAACTTAAGATACTTGACTACCTTGCACTGTCATGGCTTGATTAGGAATTTAATTAGCATATGTAACTTATCCTTGATTTTAGTTATAGGAAATATATCATGGTTGATCTTTAACAAAGTTTTTTTGAGTGGGAACAAGAGATTTAAAAGATGATGGAGCATTAGGATTTTATCGTTAGAAAGGTCTAGCTTGGGTAATTTGACCTTATCCTTAAGCATTACCTTAAAAAGGAGGCCTACTTGTCAAAACTAATTATAGGGATGATAAGGTCTATAATTTTTAGCTTGTTATATTTTAAGAGTAATGCATTCATTGATAGCACTTTGGATGAAATATTGACTTCATCAATCTTATTGTTAGGGTCAAGGGTAGACTTTTCTTAACTATTAGGTAAAGGAGCCAAGGTAGGTAGTTTAACTTGACTACAAGGCTAAAAATTAGGGAATAATGGCATTTATGGTCTAGGATAAATCTTACTTGCTTGAATAAGATAATTCTCAACATTAATGGATATCTCATAGGTATCAGGTAGTGTATTCCCACCCATGGATTAGATCATCAAGGCTATATCACTATTAAATGCTTTTAGATAATATAAGGAATAATTTGGATTAGGTCTCATAAGGCTTAGGATCATATCCTATATATTTTGAAATATAGAGTTAAAATCATGGATAAAATCTTAAGGAGCCCTTTTGATAGTGGTCAATTGCTAAACTAGTGATAGATAATCACTCTTTTCTTCAAACCTCTTGGACAATAGATATCTTAGTTCATCCCATAAAGCAATGGAATTTTTAGGTAGATTCCCATACCAATCTAAAGCTTTCCCTTTGAAACATAATGCCAATAACCTAATGGATACATTTTATTAAACAATATAATGAAATCATATAAGTTTTATATGTTTCTAATATGCTCAATGGGAGTAGTAGGACCTTATCCACTAAAACATTGAACACTCTTAAGGGTTGCTCCAAAAACTTGGTCATATTGGGCAAGATTCAAAGGAGATGATCTTGTGAAGGATATAAAAGGTTGTCTCCTAGCCATATAAACATGTAGACTATGGGTATTAGGGGTTTAACTCATTAAGAACTTGGAGTTCTTAAACACCAACTCCCTTGAACAAGGATGAGTATTCACAAATCTAAATCTTTGGATAGAATACAAAGGTAATTACACAAATTCAAAGGGTATATCTTTAGTAGAAGACCTAGTGGTCACCTTTGGAATGGAAATTAAGGATGTATTAGTAATCAAAGAGATAAAAACTTTGTGGAGTCACTAGGTATTGAATGTAGATGTTCTTATAGCTATAAATATGTTAAGACCAACACTAATCTTGGATAATATTCTAAGACTTAGAGTCCCATCGAGCATGAAAAAAACTATTGTCACTTGGATTTTCACCCCTTGAGTAGATTCATATCTCTCCTAATCCATGTGTTATAATGGAAACATCTTAGTTTTTATGGGTAAACAACTAGTGAGATGAATCTCTAGAAGAGCTAGTTCCCTTGATGAACTCTTTGAAGTACTTTATTACCTATCAACTTTATGTGAAAAGGGTTAAGAAGAAAAACTATTAAAACTAAAAGGTGATGCACCAATATTTAATTTATTCATGTTGATTTAACTTATACTACTTATAGTAAAGCAAATCTTTTTTCACACAAAACTCACGACTCAAGACAAATTATTACATCAATGTTTCATAGGATAGGTTCAAGAGGTATTTTGATACTTATGAGGGTAATTAATGATTAATTTTGATAATATTGTCATTAAAAAAATATAAAAAACTTATAAACTTAAAATATAACACTAAAAAATACATGTAGCAATTAGTCTTCTACACACTTGGTGAACAATCAAGGATAACATGCTTGAAAAGATCATTTTCTACTAGACAAGACCAAAAATATTGAAAAAAACTCAATTGTATAGAATGTAAGTATGAAAATTAACTTTTTTTATTGTTTCAAGATACATTAAAGTACAAAATTGGCCAGGGTTTCACCATCAACAAATGAAGTCTACTCAAAAGAGCTAAAAAGGTCAATATTTATATCATTTGGAAGAGTGACGAGACAATGGAAGTATAAAGGTCACTTGGAAACCTATAAATATGATAAAATATGCTATATTTTCATGATAAATATATTTTAAATAGACCATGTAATGTTATGAAGTTGAAGTGTCCATACAAGTCATGAAACTTATGAAAATTGGTAGGAAACTCATTGTCTTAGTTTAGAAAACTACCTTCATGATTTCAACTTATTTGAACATATAAATTTTTACTAAGGATGCATATAATGATTATAAAGATATAAAATGGCTTTATACATGTCTTTATAATCATTGTTTATATTCCTACTCATCTTGAAACTCTTGGAAGTAAGCCATCACCACCTGCAATCTAAAAAACTCCTTTTTAGTCATCCCTCACACTTGGCTTCAAAATTGGATTTTTTTTTCATTAAAATACATTGTATGTAATGTATGATACTTTTAAATACTCTCCATGGCATTATACTACTTATTTACACCTTAAAAAGGCTCACACTTAAAGTTTTTACCCTTCTAACCATTGTATTCACTATGCAAGTTTTGACGAGCTGAGATCAGAGATATTATTTGAAAAATTAAAAGTTTTTTATAGTAATTAAATATCCATATGGAGTTATAAAACGTCTATATCATTCTTCCAAACTTCATTTCATCTTTTGAAATCTCTTGTGCTATGAACAATACATAAAACATTTAAAAGAACCTATTTTGTACCTTGTACATATAGGTAGGGTAGCACAAACATTCATTATGAGGATCATTTAAGATTAATATAAAACATAAAATTACTTTCATGTCCATTCCATCCCATCTTGATTCATCTCTAGCATTATTTTCCCAATCGGGTCATTCCAAGGGCTTAGTGAGGGTTTTAGATATTTTCTTCCTTAAGCTTTCTTCATAAATCCCTAAAATTATAACTACCAAAAAATGAAAAAATAATTATGCTATGAGACCCTAATAACCCCTAAAAACTCCTTTGTTATACATGCATAGTTTCAGAGGAGATATGAGCACTAGAAATCACCTTATTGAGCTTGTTTCCACCTTTCTTACATGCTTAGAATATCTCTAAGCTAGAAGTATCTTTATTGTAGGTTTATTTTCACAAAAAAATATCATAAATGTATAAATACATCTAATTAAAGTTATATAATAAACTATATATCTCATGAAGAAAAATAAGTGAGGTTGGACCCCCAATTGGCTTTAGGTTACTTTAAGGCCTAATTGTCTTAGCATACACCCTGCTAGTCTTGGATATCTGGACTAATTTATCATGGTTGAGATGGTGTATAAATATTTTTAATAATTAATTAAATATTTAAAAACCATAAAATAACCTCCAAATCACTCTTTTTCATCCCTTTCTTTCATTCACTAACTAGGCCTAATGGAAGCTTATCTAGTTGGACTATGTGTAAGGGTATTTTGGGAATTTTGAGATGTCTAAGCCTAACCTATCCCTCCATATCACATAATCACCTTTAATACACCTTAAAATATGTTTCTTTATGTTTAAAAATGATTCCATCAAGTTATTTTTCCCACTTTGACTTGATTAGCTTGTTTTGTCAGACCCTTATTTTTCTTGACTAACATACCTTTGAGACAAAATAGTGAGGTATATCCTTATTAACCAATGAAAAATGAATATTTTAAAAGTTTTATTATGTATTAATGAGACTTTATAGATAAGGTAAAATTTAGAATCATTTATTTAGGTACCTAATGAACTCAAATTGCCCAAAAAAGGCCTCTAAAAGGGATTATTTCATGCATTCTTTCCTTTCACCTAAGAATGACCTCTATATGCTAACTTTAAAATGATTAATATTATTAAACATGTTATCCACACTCCATTAATTCTAAAAAATATTTATATTCACCCTAAAATAGTCTTCTCCTTTGAATTCCTCATCCTTACCTATTGAACAACATGGGTTTCCTAGCTCATCTATATAGATTGTTACCTTTGATGAATACAAATAGTAGGTGATCATATTGAAGGAGTCATAGAGATTGTTTAAATGAATTATTTATCAATCAATAACAATTTTGAGTTTATATAAAATCCTCTTCCACCTCTTAAGCATACTCACCTCTTACCTTCACCAAGTCTACACCCTATTGTAGGTGTATACAAGGTTTCAGGAGGTTTGTGTAGGCTTATTTTACATTGTCAATAGTTAATGGAGGTAAAGATTATATTAATGGAGGTGTTAAAAAGTTTATTTAATCATTAAAACCCCTTAATTTCTCTTTACAAGCACCTTGAACTCATAAGATTGAGTTCTTCCCTTTTGACTGAGACACTCTACCAAAGTGACTATTTTAGGTGTCTATTACCTATTTGAAACTTGGTCCTAACATTTAGAGGAATTATTTGAATACCATAAGTTAAAATAGTATATTTTTGTACTTTAAATCAACTTTAAAGTTCTAAAACATCAAATAACTACCATGCTTAAGCCACTAACTGCATACCCTACTATAGGTGCTCATTTTCCATTAGATGGACCCCTTAGGGTGTATATGGGGATTGGAATACCATAATAAACATCATAATAATGATATTTATTAAAAATTTTACACCCTTAAATCAATGGAACCATTTTATGCATAAGAATGTTTTTTATTTTCTTCTAAAGATATCAAAAGGCCATTTACAACTCTAAACATGTAGATGTTAGTGTAGTGTTTTAGTGTTTTTTAGGATAACTTTAGGACCCAAAACAACCACCATCCACTTTATTTATGACTCCCATATTGGAATATATCTTATCCACATTATATACTATAGTATTTACCTATTCATATGTTTTATAAATGTTTTCAAATATGTAATGAGATATTCCCAACATGCCCCTAGACCTTTATTTCCTCATTTTAGGGATTTGATCCTAGAATTCAATCCTTGTCTCCTCTAAGGTGTTTAAATTTCCATTATACCATTATAAAATTAAATTAGGTATCCAATTATCAATTGTAATTTTATTAATTGAAAATTTATTTACTATGTTCTAAATTTTCCCTATTCAAAGACCTTTAAAACCCTAAAGTACCACCTATAACTAGGCATTAACATACATAAGCAATGAGCATGTAATCTTGGGTATTAGGATATATAAATAGGTTTATTATCATTACCATTATTCCAAAAAATGTCCCAATTCATCCTTATAAATATTAGAATATTTAAAACCATATCAAGCTTCATACCTATCAGCATGAGACTAACAAAAGGATCTTATAGGTGCATATGAGCTATATGCAGGTAGGGTGTCTTGAATGGAGAAGAAAATCTTAATTAATGAGTCTAAATATAAAATAAAAATCAAAATAAAATTTTAAAATTCATGATTTTTATCAATGAGGTCTTAAGACAAACTCCATAACACTATTCGAATGTGAAAGTCTCTTGCATATGTCTAGAACATAGTAAGTAAGGGTCTCTAAAATGAATGGTTGGGGTGGGGAAAGAGTTTTTAATAATAATTGTGTCTTATTGAATAAATAAATTAACTCCACTCAAATCTTGATGACTTAGATAACTGATACAACATGAGTACAATTCCATGAGCAAGCTAATAAATCTCTACGCCTATGTGCTTCAACATGACATTGAGAAAAGAGTTGACAAAGATGAATGGTAGGAATGAGAGTTTCCAAAGCATGATATGATGAAAAAGAAATTGGGAAGAGATATTAATATATCCTTGAGACCTTTGGAACATCATTTCCAATTCACATGAAACATCTGTAGAGGACCAACATTCTAGAATAAGGTAGAATTGACAAAAACTTCACAATGGTGACACCTTCATGCAACATGATACAAATTTATCATTAAAAATTAATGAAAAATTAAAATAAAAATTGAGATAATCTAATAATTTATCCAATAAACTCTGTAGTCAACATCACCAATTAGTTCATATGGACTTGTTTAAAATGGAGCAAAACCTATAAGGTGTAGGAAATAATGAGCAAAATACATAGTCATCTTGTAAAGGATTATTTTAAAATCATGGTTGACCAATAATTTATATATTAATATTTAAATTAAGGTCCCTTAGTTTAATATCACCTCCCAAAATTATTTTCCCTAAAACATCTTGAGTTATTCGTACTAAGCACAAACCTACTAGTCATTTCTATATGTCTAGAAAGGCAAAGAAGGAATAGAATGGTTTTGGATTAAAAATGGTACTTAAAGAGAATGAAAATAATATATATGAGTTTTAGGAAGATTAATAAATGTTTCATCACCTTCTCCCATGTGTCACCTTTCTCCATGGGATGTACAAGTGCTAAACTTCCCCTTTTGTGTTGATTACCTAATCTTCAATTGGATAACCTACATGATTCTAATTGAAATAACATACCTAATAGGAAATATTAATTTTTGGACATTTTAAATTATAATATGGCACTTGAGAACCTTGGGAACTATGCAACTTGCATTAATTACCCCTAAAAGCCCACTAGGTGACCCAAAATGATGAATAAACTTGTTAGACCATGACTAAGGATAAAAATACATTAGATAACGTTAAATTAACTATAATATAGAATATTAATATATATTTAACCCATAAATATATAAAAAACCAATTTTTTTACCTATAGGGTTCCAAATTTGACCTAAAAGTCAAATTTGGTCAACACCACCTTCCTTAGCCATGAACAGGGCTTCATCTTCAATATGACCATCATTTTCATGATCATACTCTAAGTCACTAACTTCACTCTCATATCATGATATGAAGTATTATTTGGTGCAAATACTCTACTTTTCCTTCAAGTGCTTCTTATTATCAAACCTTTTAAAACATTTTTTGCTCTTATTAGACTTGAACATCTCTTGTCATCATCATGACCTTGATCATGATATTCATCATCATCCTTCTTATACTTATGAGGCTAATTATTATCAAAATGTACTATCTCATCAAAATTGAAGCATTTTAGGGGTATTTTACCTTTATACTTCCTTGAACCTATTTTCAATTTCCTTGAAATCAAAGTAATTAGCTCATCCTCATCTATATCAAAAATTTCATCCACTTTGGGTTTCTTACCTTGGAATTTCATCTTTAGCTTCATTTCGGTCTTGAATGTTTCTTCCTTATTTTTTGGTATATCATCATTCTTACTCATCTCATACGCAGTAAGGATGTCATGTAATTCATCCAACTTTAGCTGAGTAAGATCATGACTTTGTTTCACAACATATACTTTATGATCAAAATTGAGATAAAGGGACCTTAATACCTTTTGAAATATAGTAGATTCTTCAAGGTTCTCTCCAAGACCTTTGATGATGTTCACAATTTCATCAACTCTCTATAGAATAGATGCCACAAAATCTTCTTCCTTCATCTTGAGATTTTAAAATTACCTTTTGTGAGTCTATAACTTAGCAAGCTTGACCTTTGAATCTCCTTCATAAATGATCTACATTTTGTCCCATATCTCTTTATCATATTTAAAATGGATTACCTTGGTGTATTCAATATTTAAAAGACTTTAAGTGATGTCAATAATTACCTTAGAATTATTCTCAAATAGCTTCTTATCTATATTACTAGATGGAGGAGTAGTAAGAGTAACATAACCATCCAAAAAAAAATGTCATACATGAATCCCTAGGGACATAATGTATGTACTCATCCTTGTACTCCAAAAATCATAATTATATCCATTAAACATTGATGCTTGCTTAATAGAGAAACCTCTTGTTTATTCTTCAAACTATACCATAGGTGCTCTTAGTATTGAATAACACTTCTCATTTTAGGATTCTGAGAATCCATGGCATTAGTTTTAGTTTGTGACTTTCCAGTGATTGTCTATGGTGAAATAGAAGCAAAGTATAAAAACTATCCACAATATTTATTTGGTTTAGTGGTTGGGAGCCACTAGGGTGTACACAATTTGAATAATTAATAATTTTAAGGACTCAGAAGTTAAACTAAATGATTAGTAACAATGATCTTTAAGCTAGATTATATATTGAAAAAAATAAGAAAAAGGAAGGGTAAGCAAGAAAGAGATGTGATTGTAGGTTTTCATATCAAATATTATGGCAAGATTAAAATTACATTGAGTACACATTAAACCAATTTATGTTGTAAAATATAATAATCTCAAATTACATCATAAATTAGGCAAGATTTAGAAGAATAGTATGAATTATAAGTAAGAACTAAGTTTACTTTAAAAGTTTTCTATGATGATCTAAATAACATAAGTACATGCATATACAGAGAAAATAAAATTAAGTATACTTGAAATCTTTATAGTTAATCTAGAATTCAACACAAATTAACTACTTTATGACAAATAATGTGAGTCAAAACAAAAAGAATCATTCAAATTCAACATGAATTTCCATAATTGAGAGATATCATAAACATTTAACAAAATAGTCTAGACAATATTTTCAAAATTCCTTAGTTGTATTAAATGTTCCTAGTATCAATTACTCAAAAAAAATTCTTCTAAAAATGGTAACCATATACCTATTTATAAGAAACATAGGTGGTTAACCAGTTAAATTTCAAAAAATCAACACGAAAATAAGGATAATTTCCTTTAATATAGAGATATAATGTGGAAGATCACATGTCAATGTAACAAGAAGAAAGAGTATATCCTAACAGACTAGCATATACTTTAAAAAAAGAAAATTCTCCTAAGAATTTCATTTATGGGCCCTTAAATTAGCCCTATCTAAGGAATTATTTCACCTTTGTGTATATTTCCTTGATCAGCTCAAAATCCACTGTAGGCTTCATTAGACAATCCTCTTCTTTATCTGCTAAATTGTCAACTTCACTATCTACCTAAAATACAAGTTCCTTGATACATTGTGCTTTTAAAATTTGCTTCCCTAAAATAATAATGGTATCAAGGGTCTTATACTTGTCCTTATCTAAATTAACTTTTATATCTTTAATGCTTTGAATGTGAGTAACAACCCTTTACTTAAATTTTTCATCATCGATTAGGCCTATAATAGTGGTTTGAGAAGGGTTATCCAATAGAGTCACCAAAATTTTCTCAATCTGGTTTACCAAGTCTATGTCTCTCTTGATGAAGTCCTTAACATCATTGATCTAGGTGATCAAATCCTCTTGTTTATCTATCAAAAATACCATGAATATGTTTAGATGTTTAAGTTTGATAATCTTGAAATCTAATGCCTATTTTGTCTTAAGCACCTTAATGAGCTCCTCCATCTGAGCTTGAGAATTCTACCATTAAGTGATTAGGGCTTGTGCCATATGATATTAATGCTCAAAAGAACTAAATATAAACTTTATGCTTTTTAAATTCTTGAATACATCCATCAATGATATAATAAACACTTGAAATATGACCTCAAGAATTGAAAGGAGGACTTGATCTTCTAAATCTTGTTTTTCATTCTATAAGTTAAGAATATTTTTCTTCATTCCTTGAACTCTATCCAAGGTCATTGTTGACTAGGCTATTACCATAATAGCTACATCCTCTTGAAAAATAGGATGCTCCCCTACTACCTACCCTAGAATAGGATTTAAGCCTAGAAATGGTTCCACATTCTAAAAGGTGAACTCCTCAGTACCAATAGTAATTTTCTTGGTCTCTACTCTCTCAAGAGTTGATGTATCTAGATTTAATTATACCTAAGGGTCAAGTTCTTTCACCTGTGGTTGGTTAGGAATCTCTACATTTGAATTCCTAGAGGCTCCTAGGGTACCAACCCATTGGTTTTCATTATTGTGAAGAATCATGATGCTTCTCTCTACTTATTTGTTCAACATATACTAAAACCAAGGCTTGAAATTATTTTGAACACCTATTTCCACTTGAGTCAAAGCCAATGAAGGAGAAAGAGATGGGATTTTTTGTAACTTCTCATAAATAAACCAATCAGGAATTGCTAGTTTATAAATAGGACATTCATCACTTAAGAGGTTTATTTCACTAGTGGGGTGAGTAAAAGTTAACCTAGGTCTCTTTCTTGGAGCCAGAGGAACTAAGGATAATTCTACCTGTCTCTTTCCATTTTCCAATGGAACTAATTCCTTGCCTACTTAGGTCTTCTTCCTTATTCAAACCATTAGTATCTATGATGTTAGCAAGGATAGTCTCCAATATTTCTTTGGTTTCCAAAGAAATCATGATGAAAAATTCTACTAGGGAAGAAGACCTTGGTGGGGATGCCTAAATTTGGGGACCTTCACTAGGTCTATGATCAATTTTGGATTCTTCAATTATAGATTTATATTTTCCCTCTGCATCCTTAGGTTACCCAATATAGGATGACTTTATCAATTCTACCTGCTAAGATTTAGAAGATCATCCCTTAATAGGTGGTTATTGATGTGTAGTCCTAGATTATTCTAGAAACAAATGATATTCTAAAGGATGTAACTACTATATTTCTCTTGAAGGCTTATTATCCTTAACCAACCTGTGTTCTAAATTTATGTCATAGTTTTTAACCCTAGAAAAGACTTCTTCAAAGTTCCTTACCTTCATGTAAATACCATCTCCCACACTTTTTTGATGTTTTTACTTAGCCTTTGGGACCCTTTTATCCTAAATATGGTTATCCACTCTATCATTGGGGTCCCACATCTTAAGATCATCCAATTAGAAATCAGAAAAGTTCCTATGCACCACCATGATCTCCATCTATTTCTAATCCTTGATAATAGTTATACTAATGTCCAATGGAAAGGGATGAACCTAAGCTTTCTTCTTCTTGTTACAGTGTCAATCCATTCCTTGGATTATTTGATAAGTAATTTTTTTCTTGGCAAACTTACTGGGAACATATATAGGATATTTGTATGGTTGGACAATGATTCACTCTATCCTTATTATAGTGCATTCTAGATAGAACCACACATCCACCATGGTCTCTATTTGTATTTTGATTATAGGATGAATCATAGACATAGGGACACTAGTGATTGCTTCAAATATTATTGGGAAGATACCATCACATATGAACTACATGTGATTCCTATATTTGAAAATATGCAATTTGGAGTAATAATGGGAAATGGTAGATCTACCATCAGGGGACTAATTTTGAATGCTAGGGAAATTAATAGAGGCTAAGAGTACATCAAAGAGGTAGGACATCATAAATAATTTCTTGAAAGTATTTCTCTTGATTTTTGTAAATTTTTTGGCTAAGAAGAAACTTATTAAGTATCCAATAGGAGGGGTTAAGATCTGATCCATGCAATAGACATGGCATAGCCAAACCTTACTTAAATAGGTAGTAGAAGAGGCACCAAAGGAATTATTAAATAAATTCATAGCTACCCTAACACCTTCCCAAAATTGGGAAATAATAATCTCACCATTTTAGGTCTTCAAAACATGGGAACCTTGGACTAACCATGGAGAGAGGATTGTCTCTAGGTTTTGGGAATTTGTCCATTCTCTTAAGGAAGGGAGATCAACATGAGGAAAATGGAGATTATAATAAGTCTCAAAGGCCATGGGAGCTATGAATGTAACTTTTTTGATACTTTTTTAATGAAAAATTCATTCTCCATCCTTTTTTTTTCAATGAAAATAGGAACAAGAAGATCAATGCAATGTATTACCTCTAGTTTAACAACTGCATGATGAAGGCCTACCATTTGAATTGATACTAAATCCTTTTATCTTTAGAATAATTAAGTATTCATCTTTTATTCCTAGGAAATTGGTTATAACTCCATAATAAAGAATAATAATTTAGACTAATTTCTAAATTCCATGCACATTCAATGCTGTTAAATCCAATTATGTGTCTCTAAAGACCCTTCCTTCACTATCTAAAGTTAGATAAATTTCTACTTCAATATTCATCTATTGCCTAAATGTTACCATTGATAACACTATATTATATTTTTAAATCTATCAAATTTATTAATAAGGTATTCGCTATGAATTTAGTTCAAAACTATCTCAAGTGTCACATAATCAATTGAACCAACTTTGGCCTTCTTTATAGAGGGTTCAAGGTTTTTGGATTTAATGACTAAAACATCCAACATCGATCTCATACATGCCTTAGATATGATGAAACATTAATATCATGTCTTCTATGTTTTCAATCATTAGATATATTTAATTTTGATCCTCCATGTTTATGTGGAGCTTGTGTGATAGGGTTCTATGCCTTTTGTGGTAAATTTCATAAATACCATTTGAAGAGTGATCATTGGTTTTCAAAATTCCCCTTTATTTTGGTTTAAAAATCTAAATCTAGGTCCTTACATTTCATTAGTTCTTGGTTTTTTATCTTATTTATTATTCCATGTGTCAAGTTTCTGAGGCCTTTTAAAAGTCCTCAACTTCATCGCACCATTCAATCAAATCCATTGAACAAGCGATCATCATTGGATCCTTCAAGATGCTTACTTTTTAATCAGTTACATGATCATATAAATCTTGGGTTTGAAATTTTCATTTAGAATTTTATGTTTAAAAAACACAAAATTACTTAAGCTAAGATCATTATATATTAAGCTCATCTTAGTAAAAATCTAGGAATTTCTTAAAAGTTTTTTCCCTTTGATTAGGATTTAAAAATTATCTATGTTAAATTTGATGGGTTAGGTCACACCAAATACATCCTCATAGATGTAAAATTATGGGATTAAACCTATAAAATTTAAGATAATGAAGTTACCAATGATTTAAGGATTTTTTAGGTTCAATTTGATGAGTTCGGTCATGTGAAATATGTCCTCACCGACGACAAAATATGGGAGTAAACCTATCAAATTTAAGATAGTGGAATTTGATGATCTAATAAATGAATTCAATGTGTAAAGCCCTTAGGAATTCCAAAGTCTTAGAGGATTGTCTAGGTTAAGTTTGACAGCGTTGGTCACATCAAATACATCCTCACAGATGTTAAATGATGAGAGTGAACCTATTAAATTTAAGACAATAGAATTTTTTAGTATAATGAATGAGTGCTATGCATAAATCCTTCAAGAGATCCTAAAGCTTTTGAGATTTTTTAGTTAAAAATTGATGGGTTTAACCCCATCAAATACATCCTCATAAAGTTCAAATGATGGGGGTGAACCTATCAAACTGGAGATAATAGAATATTTTTATCTCATGTTAAATTTGAAATGGTCAGTCCCATAAAATACATCCTCATAAACATCAAATGATGGGATAAAACCTATCAATTTTAAGACAATAATCTTTCCATGTCCAATGAATGAGTACCATGTATAAATCCTTAAGGATATCATGAAGCTTTTAGGTCAATTTTCATGATTAGATTAGAACCTTTGAGGTAATGTGAACCATTGGATCAAGTCTTGAGTGGTTAACAAGAATTAACATATTTTGGGTGTCAGATTTAATTCACACCCTTAGATCAAATCCTTTAATAAAATTATCACCATTAGATATTCACTAGGTTGAAATCATTAGCTATATGTCCTTTTTAAAAAGACTTTAGGCTTGTCTCACCAATAGATCAAATCTAGTGAACAAGTGATTATCATTACATCTGTAAAAGAGCATAAGATTTAAATTAATCCCTGATTGTGTATAAATTTTAGGCTAAGATTTTATATTATTATTAGGTCATGTTTTAAATAAAAAACATATTTGAAGCTTAATATAAAGTTAGACTTAGGATCATTTAATCAAATGGAAATTAATTTTTTTGCTAGTATTTTCCATGAATATTAAAATTCAAACCCCTTTTAGGGTTTGTTCCTTAGGAATCCTAGCTTCTTCCATGGAACCTACAACTAATCACCTTGAAGATAATTATAAGCAATTTTGAACCATGAAAATTAAAGATGATCAAATACATCAAAGCACATGCTCCCCTTTTCTAATTGATTTGCCTTTAAAATCCAAGAGAAGACAACTCTTCACATTCAATCTAGAAAATAGACTTTCTAAAAACAAATATAGGGGCCATCCTTTGAAAAAATAAATATAGGGGGGTGTTGGTTTCAACAAATGATGACATACATGGGAAACATAGTAATATGTTAGAACACAACCTCTAGTTTAAACTTGTACATGAATTCTATATCCCATTTAAACATATGTTATTTCTAGAATTAACCTCAGATCGAAATAAGTTCCTTATGTATAAAATCTGAACTTAGATACTAGAACATAAACATGTCGTGTGTGCTTTGATTCCACTTACTATTTGTTATGAACTCTAAGAAACAATGTATGGGTTCATGTCCTTTTTGTCCATTACAATTGATTTTGATCATTTTAGATGTTCTTTGAGAATAATAACTCTTAGTTCAAGGGAGGCTTGGGCATTCCTCTACTACCAGCTAGGTGTCCATAGCCCTAATAGAGATACCTTTAGTTCCACTTAAGGTCTTGTTCCACTACCAACCATGCATTTATAGCTCCAATGGAGACTACTCCAATCACCTTTTCTTCAAAATCTTTTGATTTGATAATAAGAATGTTTTTATCATCATTTTTTTCTTTCAACAAAAGTTGGGAGCTAGATTAGCTAGGTTTAGGGATTTGATCAAATGTTTTGGCCTTAGGATAATCTCCTTTAATTAAAACTTGAGTTCATTACAAGGATATATTCTAGGTGTAAGCATGAATATGAGTTAACAAAATAAATTCACATCATATACATATGACTCTTCTTAAAACCAAGTTTTAATTTAGTATAAGATTTAAATATTTGTAATACATTGAGTTCATATACCAATCTATACCAATGCCATTGGTTTCTTCATGATATTTTATTGTGACTTGATTTTCACCTTTTATAGAATTCACCCATACTCTCTTGAGCAATTTCCAAATCAACAATAATATCATAATATTACACCACAACCAAGGAATACCACCAAAAAAGAAAAGAAAATAAAACATAAACAAACAAATATATACAAACCCAATAATAAAATGAGAAAACAAAACAAAACAATAAAAGGAACTAACTAGCCTACCTACTCTAAATTTAACAATCTTACACATTTATTCTATGAAGACCCCCAGTGGAATATGAACAAAGTAATGTTTGAGGTATTTTCCATTAGTAGGTAGTGTGAACTCTGCTCCTTGGAGATATTTCAACCTACAAGTATTGTTGCCCAATATTTCTACAATTTGGTATGGGCCAACTTATAAAGGGGTGAATTTACCATGTTTGCCTTTAGGTTTTGATGCTTTGTCTCAAAAAATGACTAGAACTCCCTAACTAAACACCTTTAGTTTAGATATTTTATCAACCCATATTTTCATGGTTTATTGGTTCCTAATCAAGTCTATAAATTCATTTTCTCTTACATCTTCCATTTGAATCATGTCTAACAATCAAGAATTACAAAGTTCTTGACTATCTTCTATGTATTCCTACATGAATGTGAACATAGGCAAATTCAAGGTTATGTGAAAGATGGGTTCTTGACCATATACCAAAAAAAGTGTTGAGGCCTTTACAACTTGTTTGATCCTAATTTTATCTACTCATAATGCAAACTTAAAATTTTTATGTCATGTTCTAGGTCTATCTTCAACATATTTTTTGATAGATTTCATCAGATTTTTATTTGTGGATTCAGAAACACCATTTCCTTTAGGATATTGATTAGAATAAAAATTGTGTGCAATGCCTTGGTCATAATCCCATTCTATAATTTCAATATAAATTAATGTATATCCATTATCATAAACTAAAGAAACTGGGGTTCCAAATCTAGTACAAATATGTTCCTCCAAGAAATTGATCGCCTCCTCTATTTTGCATTACTTAGTGGCTACTACCTCAGTCCACCTAGTATAATAATCCATAGTAGCTAGTGAATACTTATCACCTTTAGAATTATTGGGTTTTATTACTCCTACAAAGTCTAATCCCCATTGTGTAAAAGGTTTATCCACCACAATAGGTTGCAAAGGCATGACTACCTTTGGCTCCTTTGTGCTAATTTTTTTTCATGAATGACACTACCTTACATTATTATAATCATATTTGAAGAGGGTAGGCCTATAATATACATCCATAATAATATTTTTAACTCTAGTTCTTCCTAAAGGGTGTCCACTTCCTAGCTTCTCACAGAAATTAGTCATAGTCCAAACTAATTCTTCCTTAGACACACATCTTAGATATCTTCCCTCAAAGTTCCTCCTATACAAGACTCCATTACTGATGAGGTAATGATATGATTTGAGCCTCAAGGCTCTATTTTTTTCTCTTACAAATCTTTGGGGGATAAACACCATTGACAAGTAAATGGATAATAGATTTATACCACTCATTGGGTTGGATGTTTTATTGATGTCTTTACATGATATGGCATTTTGGATCAATACTAGTGATCATCTAAACTAAACATTAACATTTCAATAATTTGTTTATTTTCATCTCTATATCATATTATTTTAGAATTACCATCCACTTTCCTCTTATTTCTCCAAGCTCATTGTAACTCAACATACGATTTGTAATAGGACCAGGTAATATGGCATGTACCTTATTTCTTAGGAGGTAATGTCTAAATTTTTTAACTACCTTTACCAGTGCATAAGCTTGATTATCAATCATATAATAATTTAATTATGAATTTTTGAATTTTGTTCTCATGAAAGCTATGGGATGATCATTTTCATCAACCTTTTGAGTTAACAATGCATCCATAGGATGCTCATAAGCAAATGAATATAGATGGAAATCATTTGAGAAATCGAGACTTATGATGACTAGAGCTTTAGTGATTACCTTCTTAATGTCAATGAAGGCATTTTTATGTTCTTCATTCAAAGAAACTATAAAATATTTATTAAGCATATCATTCAAAGGATTGATAATTTCAACAAAGCCTAAAATAAATTTCCTCACAAAATTAATCTTGCCAAAGAATGACTTATGTTCTTTTTGGTTATTGGGCAACCAAATTTTAGAGATGGACTCTAATCTATTATGATCTATAGAAATACCATCTTTAGTAATGACATGTCCCAAAAATTTTCATTCTGTTACATAGAATATACTTTTCTTGGGATTAAGAGACACACTATACTTTTTGCATCTATCAAATACTCATCTTATATTTATGAAATGTTCCTCTCTATTTATATGAAATATTGTAAAATAATCCATATATATGATGATACACTTTCCCACTAAACCTTGTAAAACATGATCAATGGCCCTTTGAAAAGTTTCTCCTGCATTAATTAATCCAAAAGGCATATTGTAAGCATATGTTCCCCATTTAGTAGTGAAAGCTATTTTCATCCTATCTTCTATAGTAATAAGCACCTAGTTATATCTATAAAATCCATCCAAGAAGGACATCATGGAAGATCCTAAAATAGTTTGGATAAATCGCTATAGAGAAGGTAAAGGACAATTATCATTTTTAGATTCTCTATTCAGATTCCTAAAATCTATGCACAATCTTATTTGTCCATTCTTTTCTCTGACTGGGACTAAGTTTTCCACCCAAGTGGAACGTCTAATAGGAAACACTATCCTTACATCTAATAGCTTCTTGACTTCTATAAAAGTCATGGATTCTAAAATGGGGTTGACTGGGCTTTGCTTCTATCTAAAGGGTTTGCAACCCTCTTAAAGAGGTATGGTATGAGTGATGACCCTTGGATCAAATATTTTCAAATCTTCATAAGACCAAGCACTTACATCTTTGTATTTTGTAAGCAATTCTCTATCTTTTTAGTATTCCATTTTAGTGTAAGCCTTTCCTATATTCATCATTTGGGGTTGATCATGTCGACCAAGGTTCATCACATGATAATCTCTAACATTTAACTTTGGTTGTTTAGTTGCCTTAGAAATCTTGTCAAGATCAAATAGTCTTTCTAATGAAATCATCCCTTTAGGAATATTGTTGTCACTAATTAGATGATTTTATCATTAAGTTCCTTCTCATTAGAACTTTCATCAATTTCATCAGTAATGTGATCTTTAAAAGCTTTAGAATTAGTTAAGAAATCTATGATTTATTAATCATCATCAAAAACTTGGAAATGATTTACATTATCAAAAACTAAAGGACATAATACTAGCTCAATACTAATGCTTTTAGAATCATGATTAGGCATGAGGTTAGATATAGCATAGGCAAGCTCATCAGTAGTTTTTTTCTTCTCTTGGAATATCTAAGATGTTGAAGGTATTGAAATATTTGACCAAGTCCCACACCCTAAAGTTATATCTTTTTAAGTAAGACAATTTGCACTAATATTTACTCCTCACTTGGTTAACTACAAGTTTATAGTCTCCATAGACAGGGATATCCTTAACTTTGTGTTTAATGGAAAACTGTAATCTAAGTATGAGAGCCTCATACTCAGCTGAATTATTGGTGCAAGGGAATTGTAACTTATAAGTTGCATGGTATTACTTTTCTGAAGGATCTATCAATACAATACTAGCTCATGATCCTGATTTACACTTGCCACCATTAATGTAAAACTTCCACAAACCAATTATTTGAAGACACCTCTTAGAAATTAGCTCTTTTGTAATTTCTAAAGTGAAAACTCCCAAATCAAAATCTATGAAATTTACCCTTTCATTAACAGCATTATACTCTATTATCATGTGTTTCATTTGAGGTTCCCTTTCCACTCTTATTTGATTTGGTACATCTTTCCAAGCAATCCATAAGTGCAAGCAATTATTATACATATAGACATTTAAAGCCTTAGTCCATTCTCTACTCAAAAGCAATCCATAAGCACTAGGCATTTCTATTACTTGGATATCAATGAATTGTTGAACCCTTGGTTCACTAGCTAGCTGTACGTACACATTAAATTTTTTTCTCTTATAGCCTTATCTCTAGATTTATCCAATTGAGTGAATACCCTATTAAACTTGATTGGAGTTAACCCGAGTTGATCACATATCCTAATAGGCATAATGCTGGTTGAATCTCCAGACTCTAAAAGATAATTATGAACATTCTTCCCAAATATCCTAACTATTAGTAGAAAAGGTGGAGACTTTGCTTTGATTACTTGAGTAATTAAATTTGCACTATCATTCTTAGTGACCTTCCTAATATTCTTGGACAAAGATTCCAAGAGTAAGTCTCTTTATTTTTTGATCTAAGTTAACTCATGCAGAGTGATATTGTCTTTAATCCTTTTAATATCATCCACAATATTGTAGCCATTTTTTCTTGGAGGATCAATAGTCAGCTTAGAAGAACTTCCTCTAGGGGGTTTAGGATTATTCTTTGATATAGTGTTTCGATGGGTTCCATAAATGTTAGGAGGGTTAGAGGTAGTCAATGGTCTTTTTGTTCCCTATTTCTCAAAGGATATGTCTTCAAAAATTAATGGAATGCTTGAATTTCCTTAGGAATATTTTTAGGCTCATTATCCTCTTCAAAAGAGAATTAAAAAGTTTCCACTATATGCACTTGGTTATATGGTTTAGATTCAAAATAATTTGCAGCAACATCTTTATCTGGAACCACTTCAAATGTGTCAAGTTCTTGAAAAACTTCAAAATATTTACAAAACTCAATGCAACTAATCTCACCATGCTTGGAAGTAGCATGCACCCTAGAGTAATGTGGTAAGGCAATATCAGTGAGGTTTATATCCATATTATTTTTTCTAGGAAAAGGATCATTAGCTTTGTTATTATAGAAATTATCATTCTAATACATATTCTCAGGCCAGTTGAACTTTTGAAAAGTGAAGTTCATTCTAGAATCATCACTAATATTACCAAATTGTTTTTGCAATTGTAGAAAATTAGTGCTAAGCTTATGTACCATTTTCAATATAGACTCATTCTCATTTTTTGGAACCTCGGTATTTTGATCTTAGTTACTATTAATGCCATTGATAGGCACTAAAGTTTTATGTTCATTGTCATAAAATCCATTGGTAACTTGATGGATTAAGAAACCTAAATTTTTATTAGGGGTAGCATGACTAGTAGGCAACAGATTTAAAGAACGAAATTGGTTAAATGTTGGAGTATTTTGATTATTATTTGAGAAAAGGTTTCATGCAAGCATTTGAGGATTAACATTTGGGATAGAATAATCCATCTATCCTTAGGGTTGCATTTGGTTTATAATAACCACTTCTTTAGAATAGGCTTGAGCCAATGTGGTAATAAGTGGAAGGGCTATCTTAAGAAACATAGAAGTCATGGGGTCAACAACATCTTTATAAACCTCCAAAGCTAAAGCTTCATTAGGTTTATATGGATCTATGGTCTAAATAAACATTTTAAAAAAAACCTAGCATTAAAGGACCTAATAGGCTCACTTTTATCTCTATTAATAGCTGTAAATTGATGATATATGACACAAGGGATTATGATCTTTCGAAATTGATCAATGAAAACTATGTCAAAGTTATTCCATGAGATAATACAATTTTCAGGTAGATTAAGGAACCATTCATATACAACATCTTTGAATGGAAATGGGAACAGCCTACAAGATACATCTTCATGAATATAATTTAATAATATTAATGTATATTTGAAAGATTTAACATGTTCTTTAGCAGTCATAATACTAGTTGGACTAAATATTGGTAAATACTTTTCAGGATTACATTGTAAATCATGAACTACACCTAGTATATTGATAGGGGAACTTCCAAGCCACACCAAGCTTGGATGAATATCCAACATAGAAATCCCTTACAAAGTTGATGATGGTAAATATTTATAATACCTACATCTTCCTATATCATTTCTAGTCCTTCTATGAATTTCAAGTTTGAGTAAGGGTTCTCTAGTTTATAAATGTGATCTGGTCCTAATCCTTGGTAAATTTAGCTTGAAGATTAAGGATCCTATTTTAAAACATGGTGTAACACATCAATTTCCAAACAAAGAACAAATAATATGCAAAATAATCTTGATTTTAAAGAAAATGTTTATAAAATGGCAAAGAAAATGAATATTTAACTAAACAAGTGCAAAGATGTACTAAATTATGCAAAGATGACCAATCTTTACAACTTATGACTCAAATAAACCTCTTATTATCAAAGAATTGTCAATTTTGAACAAAATAAGCCATCCTAAGTCCAAATACTAAAAAATTATTATCAATAAAAGTTGTATTTCAACAAAGGTCACCAATATTTACACAATTTATGCTAAAAGAAGCATAATCATGTAAAATGTAGATATATTTGATCAAATACATGTGAAAGATATTTAGTATCTAAAATGAGGCCATCCTTCTAGCACTAGAGGAGGTTCTCTTATTGATGCTTCAAACTATACCATAGGTGCTCTTAGTGTTGAAGAACACTTCTCATTTTAGGATTTTAAGAATCCATGGCATGAGTTGTAGTTTGTGACTATTCAGTGATTGTTTGTTGTGAAATAGAAACAAAGTATGAAAATTGTCCATTAAATTTATTTTATTTAATGGTTAGGAGACACCAGGGTCTACACAATTTGAATACTTATTAATTTTGGGGACTTAGAAGTTAAACTAGATGATTATTAACAATGATCTTTAAGATAGAGTGAATCTTGATTTAAAAAGTACGAAAAAGGAAGGGTAAGGAAGAAGGAGATGTGATTGTAGGTTTTGATATAAAATATTATGATAAGATTAAAATTACATTGAGTAAACATTAAACTAATTTATGTTATAAAATAGCATAATCTCAAATTACATCACAAATTAGGCAAGATTCAGAGGAATAGTATGAATCATAACTACGAACCAAGTTTTCTTATAAAGTTTGCTATTATGATCTAAATAACATAAGTACATCCAAATGTAGAGTAACTAAAATGAAGTATACTTGAAATCTTTATAGTTAATCTAGCATTCAAAAAAAATAACAACCATATGACAAAGAATGTGACTCAAAATAAGAATAATCATTCAAATTCAACATGAATTTACATAATTTAGAGATAGCATAGACATTTAACAAAACTATCTAGACAATCTTTTTAGAATTCCTTAGTTGTATTAAATTCTCTTACTATCAATTGCTCAAAAAATATCTCCTAAAAATGGTAAATCCACCTATTTATAAGAAACATGGGTGGTTAACCAACTAACTTTCAAAATATTAACATGCAAATAATAACAATTTTATTTAATAAAGAGATACAATGTGGAAGGTCACATGTCAATGTGACAACAAAGAGTATATGCTAACAGACTAGCATATACTTTACAAAAAGAAAATTATCTTAAGAATTTCATTGGTCAGCCCTTCAATTAGCCCTATCTAATGAATTCCTTCACCTTGGTGTATTGTTTTTTTATCAGTTCAAAATCCACTATAGGCTTCATTAGACAATCCTCTTCTTTATCTACTAACTTGTCAAATTCACTATCTGCCCAAGCTATAAGTTCCTTGATAAATTGTGCTTCTATAATTTGATTCCCTATAAAATTAATGGTATCAAGGTTAATTTTGTTGTCTTTAGCTAAATGACCTTTGTTGTATTTGATGCTTTTAATGTGAGTACCAACCCTCTACTTGAATTCTTCATCATTGGTCAGGCCTATAGTAATGGTTTAAAAATGGTTATCCAATGGATTCCTCAAAAAATTCTCAACTTGGTTTACCAAGTCTTTGTCTCTCTTGATGAAGTCCTTAACATAATTTCTTTTGGTGATCAAATCTTCTTGTTTATATATCAAAACTACGATAAAGACATCTAGATGTTTCAGTTTGATAGTATTGAAATCCAATGCCTATTTTTTCTTATGCACCTTGATGAGCTCCTCCATCTCAACTTGATTATCCAAAGCACTCAATCTAGACTTGATGCTTTCAAATTCTCAAATGCATCCATAAATTATATATTAAACACTTGAAATACATTCTCAAGAATTGAAAGGAGGACCTGAGCTTTTATATCTTATTTTTCTTTCTCCGAGTTTAGAATCTTCTACTTCATTCCTTGAACTCCTGCCAATGTCATTGTTGGATGTGCTATTACCATACAAGCTACATCTTATTAAAAAATAGGATGATCCCATGCAACCTACCTTATAATATCAGTTAAGCCTAAAAATGGTTCCACCTTCTAAAAGGTGAAGTCCTCAGTACCAATAGTAATTTTCTTGGTCTCTACTATCTCAAGAGTTGATGTATCTAGATTGCATTGGACCTAAGGGTTAACATATTTAACTTGTGTTTGTTCAAGAATATCTACATTTGAAATCCCACATGCTCTCAAGGTACCAACCCATTAGCTTTCCTTTTTGTGAAGAATTAGGATGCTTCTCTCTATTTGTTTGTTCAACATATCCTAAATCAAAGGCTTGACATTATCCTAAACACCTATGTCCACTCGAATCAAAGCCAATGAAGGATAAATAGATGTGATTTTATACAGCTTCTCATAAACAAACCAACCAAAAATGACTGGTCCATAAATATGATTTTCATCATTGAAGAGGTTTATTTCACTAGTGGGTGAGTGAAAGTTAACCTAGCCCTCTTTCTTGGAGCTAGAGGAACTAAGGCTAATTTTGCCTATCTCTTTCCACTATCTAATGGAACCAATTCCTTAAATACTTCATCAAATGGGTATTCTTCCTTATCTGAACCATAAGTAGTTGTGATGTTAACAAGGACACTCTCCACTATTTCTCTAATTTCTAAGTCAATCATTCTAATAACTTATACTATGGAAGAAGGCCTTAATGGGGATACCTAAATTTGTGGACCTTCACTGGGTATATGCTCAATGTTGAATTCTTAAATTATAGATTTACCTTTTCCCTCTACTTCCTTAGGTTGCCCAATCTAGGATGACTTTGTCAATTGTCCCTGCTAAGGATCAAAATATTGTCCCTCAATAGCTAGTTATTGATGTGTAGTCCCAGATGGTCCTAGTAATAAGTGATACTGTAAAGGATGTAATTTCCATATTTCTCTTGAAGGATTATTATCCTTGATCAGCTGATGTTCTAAATTTATGTTATAGTTTGTACCCCTATATAAGACTTCTTCAAAGTTCCTTGCCTTTGTGTAAATACCATCTCCCACACCTAGTTGATGTTTACACTCAAAATTTGGGACTTTTTTTATCCTGAATATGGTTAGCCACACTATCATTGGGGTCTCACATCTTAAGATGATCTAATTGGAAATCAAAAGTCTTCCTATGCACCACCATGATCTCTAACTATTTCTATTCCTTGATTATAGTTCTACCAATGTCTAGTGGAAAGGGATGAACCTAAGTTTTTTTATTCTTCTTGTAGTGCCAATCCATTCCCTAGATGATTTGATAAGCAATTTATTTCACTAAAAGCTTTTTTGGAACAATTATAGGCAATCCCTATGGTTTGACCATGATTCCTACTATCCTTATTATAGTGTAATATAGATATAACCACACATCCCCCATGGTCTCTACTTGTCTTTTAATTAGAGGATGAAGCTTGGGCATAGGGACACTAGTGATTTACTCAAAAATTACTGGGAAGATAACATCACATATGAACTACATGTGATTATTATATTTGAAAATATGTAATTTGGAGTAATGATGGGAAATGGTATATCTACCATTAGTGGACCAATTTTGAATTCTAGGGAAATTAATAGAGGCTAGGAGTGCATCCAAGAGGTAAGACATCATAAAGAATTTTTTGGAAGTCTTTCTCTTGATTTTTGTAAATTTTTTGGCCAAGAAGAAACTTATTAACTCTCCAATAAGAGGGGTTAAGATCCACTCCAATGTATAATAGACATAAGATACCCAAAACATACTTAAATAAGTAGTAGAAGAGGCACCAAAGGATTTGTTAAATAAATTCATAGATACCCTAACACCTTCCCTAAGTTTGGAAATAAGAATCTCACCATTTGAGGTCTTGAAAACATGGGAACCTTGGATTAACCAAGGTGAGAGGATTGTATCTAGGTTTTCAGAATTTGTACATTCTCTCAAGGAAGGGAGATCAACATGTGGCAAAGGGAGCTTATAATAAGTATCAAAGGCCATTGGATCTATGCATGCAATTTTGTTGATACTTCCTTGATGAATATTCTATTATCTATCTATTTTACATTCAATAAAAATAGGAATAAGAAGATCAATGCAATGCAATACCTCTAGTTTAGTAGTTTCATGATGAAGGCCTACCATTTGAATTGATACTAATGGAACACTGAAGAATTCCTCTTTTATTGATAGGAAATTGGTTGTAACTCCTTGATAAATAAGAATAATTTAGACCAATTACTAATTCCATGCACATTTAAGGCTGTTAAATCTAATTATGTGTCTTTGAAGACCTTCCTTCACTATCTAAAGTTAGATAAAATTCTTCTTCAATCTTCATATGTTGCCTACCTGATATCATTGATAACACTCTATTGTATTTTTAAAGCTATCAAAGTTCTTACCAAAGCACTCACTCTGAATTTAGTTCATGATATCTCAAGTGTCACATAATCAATCAAACCAAATCTATCCTTATTTATAGAGGGTTCAAGGTTTTTGGCTTTAATGACCAAAACATCCAACTTTGATCTCATGCGTGCCTTAGATATGATGGAACCTTACTATCATGTCTTCTATGTTTTAAATCATGAGATATCTTTCATTTTGATCCTCCATGTCATTTAAAGAGAGACCATTGGTTTTCAAAAGTCCCCTTTATTTTGATTTGAAAAGATAAATCAAGGTCCTTGTATTTCATTATTTTTTGATCTTTGAGATTATTGATTGTGCCATGTGTCAAGCTCATGAGGCCTTTGAAAAGTCATCAAATTTGTCACATCATTGGATCAAATATAGTGAACAAGTGATCATCATTGAATCCTGCTAGATGCTTACCTTTTAATTAGTTACATGGTCATATAAATCTTAGGTTTAAAATTTTCATTTAGAGTTTTATGTTTAAAAAACACAAAATGACTTAGGCTAAGATCTTTATATACTAAGCTCATTTTTGTAAAAATAGAAGAATTTCTTAAAAGGTTTTTATAAATACTCCCTTTGATTAGGCTATAAAAATTTTCTAAGTTAAATTTGATGTGTTTGGTCACATGAAATACATCCTCATAAACATCAAATGATGGGACTAAACCTGTCAAATTTAAGACAATGGAATTCCCTAGGATTTTGGGATTGTCTAGCTTTAATATGATGGGTTAAGTCACATCATGTACATCATCAAAAAACCTCAAATGATGGGAGCAAACCTGTCAAATTTAACATAGTGGAATTTATTGATCTAATAAATGAATACCATGTGCAAAGCCTTCAAGAATTCCTAAGGCTTTAGGGATTGTCTAGGTTATATTTGATGGGTTTGTTCATATCAAATACATCCTCATAGATGTCAAATGATGGGAGTAAATGTGTCAAATTGAAGATAATAGAATTTTTTTGGTCCAATGAATGAGTTCCACACATATATCCTTTTAGAGATCTTGAGGTGTTTGGGATTGTTTAGTTTAAATTTGATGAGTTTGGTCCCACCAAATACATCCTCACAAATGTAAAATGATGGGGGAAAACCTGTCAAATTTAAGATAATAGAATATTTCTATCTAATGTTAAATTTGATGGGTTTGGTCCTTTCAAATACATCCTCATAGACATAAAATGATAGATTGAACCTATCAATTTTAATAAACTAAACTTTCTTAGTCCAATGAATGAGTGTCATGCATAAAGCCTTTAGTAAATCCTAAAGCTTCCAGGTTAATGAACATCATTAGATTATAAATTCTAAGGCAATGTGAATCATTAGATCAAGTCCCAAGTGGTTAACAATCATTAATGTCCTTTTGGGTATCAAATTTAATTTGTATCATTGGATTAAATCCTTTATGTGAATAATCACCATTAGATATTCACTAGGCCCAAATCATTAATTGTTTGTCCTTTTAAAAATACTTCAAGATTATCACACCATTGGATCAAATATAGTGAACAAGTGACTAGTTTTAGATCTATAAAAGAGCATAAGATTTAAATTTATACTTGATCATGTATAAAGTTTAGCCTAAGGTTTTATATTAATATTTGATCATGTTTTAAAGAAAAAACATATTTGAAGCTTAATATAAAGCTAGACCTAGGATCATTTGATCAAAAGGAAATAAAATTTCCCACTCGTATTTTCCACGAATACTCAAATTCAAACCCCCTTTAGGGTTGGTTCCTTAGGAATCCTAGATTCTTCAATGGAACCTATAACTAATCACCTTGAAGACAATTATTAGCAATTTTCAACCATGAAACATAAACATGATCAAATACATCAAATCACATGTTCCCCTTTTAAAATTTATTTTCCTTTAAAATCCAAGATAAGATAACTCTTCAAATTCAATCTAGAATATAAACTTTCTAGAAATAAATACAGGGGTCCTCCTTTCAAAAAAGAAAGATAGGGGTGTTGGTTTCAACACCTCCTTAATTACTAATCATATTATACCTTGGATCACCTTCAAGATGTCAAGCCTTTACCAAAGGACCTATAATGAAACCAATTGTTAGAGGTAAAATAATTAATAAGGGGGGTGAATTAGTGAGCCTAGATATTTCAATTACAAATCCAATTGTATCAAACTATTAAACAATCAACATTTTTCAAATTGATCAAGTAACATTAACAAGAGATATCAATCATTCAATGCATACACAAGATCAAACACACAATTTATAGTACTTGTGGGAAAACCTTATGCAGAATAAAGCCCACTCTCAAGACTAAAATAGATGGACTATTTATCCTTTAAGTAATTAAAAATAAGAGACTGGTCAAGTCCTTTAGACTAGAAACTTTGATCAAGTCCTTTTGACCAAAGGCCTTTAGTGAAAAACTTATTTCACAAGGAGAAACTACCCCTAAGGAAAATCAAGTCCTTTTGACCATCCTTTAAAGTGAAAACCTTGACCTTAGAACTGATATCTTCAACACTTGATGATGGATCTATGAGTTTATAACCACTACACAAACTCCATTTATATCTCATACATGACTCTCACATAATCATTCCACAATATCTCTCCATATTGACTCAAACTATCCTGATATGCACACTCATACCTCTTCATATATCCTCAAACTGTAAGATCACTATTTTGATATAAAAAATATGACCTATAGGTCATATACAGTCAACAAATTATTATGTTATTTAACTCATCCAATAGGCACACTACCAATCCTATCTTTTTTACTTTAATGCATACTTCACTCACAAAATCCTTCTCAAACATAGAAACCATCACATTTGGTTTCACTATTTATATATCATTAATGAATTATCAAGTCCACAATATTCCTTATCATCCAAAACACATTCCTTCACCCTTAAGGCATATGCCATGGGTCACACTTACGTACAACTCTCTTTCAAATAATCCTAAGTCACCTTTTAGGTCCTATGATGACCCATTCACCTATTTGACACTTCTACAAGTAAAGAGGAATACAATAACACTCTATAAATCATTAAATAATACCACATGATCTATAGCCCCCCCTTAACTGCTAACAACCATCATAGTACCCTTCTGCTTAAGCATAATTTCCTCAAATAACATTCTATATAACAACCATTATGAGAAAACACACAATCAATTTCTAAACCTTTATTCATAATAGATATGATTTTTTAAACCTTTGTAATGCATAATGATGTTACTCATGGAGTTTACAACATACTCTGATAACTAGTTCATGTTTAAACATTAAGATACCAACAAGCATAGCTCAAATACCCTTACTAGGTTACTTGTAGAATATGCATGAACACACAATAAAATTTGAACATTAATATATTTTATTGTACACATTTTTATATCTTCAAAAATATATTTCCATATGTTCCTTCTAGATATTTATAAATTCACTTTTTACACCATGAGCAAATTCTACATAGATCTAATGATATGACATAAAACTAATCATTGGTTTTTTCTTTCACAAATTTGAATATTTAAATCCAAATTATCACAGTTAAACTTTCATCACTTAGAACACATATCATGTACTCACTACTTATATTAAATATTCACCATTTATCTTTTTAAAAATTTTACTCATAGTGTGCCACTATTGAAATGTTAAACTTCAAACACTTGGCATCATCTTGATTCTTTCGGACATACTAGAAAAAAACATGCTTCATCAATCTAATATATGTAACTTGATATTTATCTGTGTTTAAACATTGAAAATTTTGAAATCATTTTTCTCAAAATGATCCATTTATATTTATTATTATTAACACCCACTCACTTTTAGATCTTAGAAGTAGCTTAGTCTTTACCTTTGCCTATCATTAAGGAACTATCACTTTGACCTCTTTGACAAAATACATGTTGTTAGATCAATATATATGATCTCCCATGAACTATTGGAATTTCATTTGGTCTTTATATTTATCTTTTGTAAAATAAACTATGGGAATCACTAAAATATTCCTAGAAGGCCAACTTTGGACCTTAATAACTTTTGTTTCACTAAGATGCATGATCTAAAAATTGGAACATATGATCTCCTCACATAGGAAAATCTAACGATATATCAATATACTCATCAAACCCTCATTCATGTGATATATAATGATATTAATCTACTCACATATATTTTTCTAAAATAGAGCTAACTATGCCTAGAACTACCCAGAAGGCCAACTTTGCATGTGCATATATTTTGGTGTATTTCATTACGTGACCTAAAATTTAGCACATATCAATTAGGCATAAAAATTAATATACCGATGTGATCAAATTATCCTGAAACTACCACACATACAAAATATGTTTTATCACTTAGATTTTCACCTTTTGAGTAGATGTAAAAGCTCTCCTCATCCAAGTCGCACAATGGAAACACCTATAGGATTGTGGGTAGCCTAAACATGAGGTGAACCTATAGATAGGGATAGTTCCCTTGATGTACCAATTTGGATCACAAATAAAACTAAAATTTGGGGGTGAAAAGGGAGAAAGATAACTGAAAACAAATTGTACTAAGGGAGGTGATACACCAAATATATTGATGACTTTTAGCCATATGTATATTACACTTGAAATCAAGGGATAAACTAGACATACACTTCTCTAATCTTCATCTTCTCACATCAATATTACATTATGAGGTTACGGATGAATGTACAAAGCAAGGATGACTAGAAAAGAGTCATATGAGGACACTAATGAATATACTAACTCACTTAATCCTTTAAATTTCTTCGAACACTTTGCATTCCCTACAAGAAGAAGATTTCTAACTGCAAAAAGATGATAGAATGAAATAACATGCTAAAGAATCCATATTCATCACTTATGCAAAATAAAACATTCCAAATGAACACAATAAGAATATTCATGGAAGAGGTAAAAATCAATATTCTTATTGATTAAAGGTATACAAATGAGTATGGATTTACCATACTCAGGTAGAACATAGAATCTAATGGCGTAAATGGCTAGTTATTATAGAACTTGAGAGAGAGGAGAAAATATAACTCCAAAAGTCACAAGGAAACTTGTAAATCTAAGAGAAGTATTTACTTGTGCATGATAATAGGATATGGGATGAATCGTGTAAGGTCTATAAGTACAAATATCAATCCAAGTCATCAAACTCTTGTAAAGTGGCATAAAACTCCTCATTCTGGCTTTTAAAAATTGCCTTCATGATTGGCCCTACTTGAATACTTCATAACTGATTATTACTATGTATAATTATTAGTATAAATTGTAAGGACATTATACATGATTTTTCATGCATTGGTTGAAGGCTTGGTCATTTTTAATCATCCCAAAATAAGCTCTTATCATCTACTATACAAAAAATACTCTTTTCATTCACCCTACACATTTGGCTTCAAAAAATACATCAATAACTAGTGTAAATAAATGGGATAGAGTGAATTAAATTTTTCAAGACCCTCCATGGATTTAAGGACATCAAACATGCTTTAAAAACCAACTCAACTGAAGCTTTCCACCCTTCTCACTAGCTTGTCCATTAGGCTAGTTTTGACTGGCTAAGTTTAAGCACTAGGTTTGGACACTTAACATTTATTCAAGGCATGAAATTACCATTTGTAGTTATAAAAAGTCTAAATATTCCTTTAAAACTTGATTTCAACATCATAATATTCTTGTAGCCTGCATAACACAAAAAATTATCAAAATAACATGTTTCTCACCCCATTCATACAAGTCCATATTCCATTAATTTTAATCGGAGGGACATTCAGTGAGTACTATATAAGGTCTAATAGGTTTAATGAGTAAAAATATGCCATTATATCAGTTTTCTAGCTCCATTTCCATCATGAGGGCACTATAAGGGATTTAGGTCTATTTGTCCTCTTAAACTTTGTTCATAAAAAATACATGTCCAACATGGAAAAAAATTACACAAAAATGTCATTTAAGACTCTTATTAACATCAAATAACTCCTTTGGAATCCATGCAATGCCTCATGAAAGATATGAGCATCTAAAACTAGGATATCGAGTTTGCTTTTATAATTTTTTCATGCCTAAGAGAGTTTTCAATTCAAAAATGGATTCATGATGGTTTATCTAACATTAAAAATATTTAAAACATATTATTTCATACCATACACATCATATAATGGTTTTGAGAGCCTATCTCATGCTAGAAATGCAACTGACTCCTAATTAGGCCTTAGGCTTGAACCTTGCACATCTAGCTTGACTACACTTTAGATCTTGGAATGGATTTTGGTCATTTTCCCTATCTCTATATAGCTCAAAAACCTTTCCTATAACCTTATAAACATTCCTCAATTAATTATAAAAATCACCTCATGACACAAATGGTATTGACTCTCTATTTGGCATCTAGGAGTTAATGTGTTTGATAGGCCTACCTACATATTCAGACATCTAGACCATCTTACTTGGTCCCCTACCCCTATGATGTGTCCTCCATGATGTTTTAGATGTATTTTAGATTTATAAACTTCCTTTAAGAGTCTCTTTACTTTGTGGTCCATCTTTTGGTTCTAGCTTTTTAAAACTATAATGTTTGTGTATGAGGGGAGTGCCCTTTATCTGAGATAAAATATAGTGCACTCCTCTAAATAGTCAGACAAAAGTGAATATTTTTTTTAAAAAAAAAATCCTAAGGGTTCCCTATATGATTTTTTATCTCTTGGTTCCAGGGATAGACCCTTCAAAGCATTAGAGAACCAAGACATGTTGGGTAAGGAGACTATATGCAAGGTTTCCTCTCCATGGATTGTGTTTTTCTATATAATATCCCTTCCTTTATTTGATTTAAATTATACATAGTCTATAGAGATACTAATGGCCATCATTAACATTATTTAATACCATTCATCACTTTAAATCTCTATATACCCCTTGCTATCCTTACATTCTCAAGATGATAAGTACAATCCTAATTATGTTTTGCTTTGGAGGGGACCCTTACGGGTGTATATGTTTGAGTTGATGCTTGAAAGAATGTTATTTCCAATTTTTGAGGTTTCCTTAAAATAATTTAAAACATGTTTGAAGTATTTATTTTTCATTTTTATGCTTTATACACCTCAAAGCCCCTATATTTATTCACTATCTATTGTGGTCAAACACAGTCAACTATGTTGAGGGATGTAAAGACTTGTAGGTGAATATCTCTTCATTAAAAGGATAATTATCACTTTTAAACCTCATGAAACCTCTCAAGTTATTTTCAACCTTCTTATGTTTACTAATCACATCTTATCCTCACCTTGTCATGATTGTGAACTAGCTATAGGTCTATATAGGATCCTAAGAGATCAGGTAAACTTGTTTATTATTAGCAAGAACTCATGAAGGTGATCATTGATTTTGATAAAGTGTTAAAATTTGATTTATTATTTCAACCCCTTATATACCCTTTATAATATCTTTAAACTCATAAGACTGATTCCTTCCCTTTTGACTAAGCAACCTACCCTTAGACCCTATTGTAGGTGTGCATTTAGGCCACCTATATTGATCCATAATCAACAATATTAAAGTGTCATAATAACATAAATCAAACTTGAAATTAGATCAAAACCTTAATTCAATTATTTACTTAAAATTGATATTTTAATTGATTACAAAATTAAAATCAAATTTTAAATATCCAAAATATACATAATTTTAAGAGTGCAATAAAATTAGAGACAATAATCGATAAAAAATACCAACTGATTTGATAACAGAGTTTGTCTATAAATCTTACATCTTCAGATCTAGTCTAATGAGGTACCACTCATTTATAATTATAGATAAATCACTTTACACTAATAATAAGTCTTAAAATAATAGTCTTATAGCCTTCAAATCTATCTCAAAGAATATCTCAAAAATATATTAATTCATTCGAGTCACAAAATTTATCTCCATTTCTCTGCACACTATTTGCATGCCTTGGAAACATTATTCACATCCAAAACTTATATTCAAATACAACTCAATCCCCTTTATTTATTGTTTGCTCCAACATCCTAATTAGTTGGGAGCTTATCCTTTTACCTCAAATAATAAGGTTTGAGTCCCTACTCCATTAGTTTTGGTGGTCCTATAAATTATATATCCCACATTTGGGAAAATGAGAAGGTATGTTTGTTTTTAATACCATGAAGCATGTGACCATTTCCAAGTGATTGACATTGCCTTTAATTTCATGGAAATGTGGTGGCTTATAGAATGTGTTTGGTGTGGAAAGTGAGGTATGTGACAACCATGTGGCATGGAACATAGAGTCTTGTGGCATATGTGTGGGAAGAATGAGGGGTCATGTGGAAATTTGGATAAAATGATATAAGTGTCATGAAATTTAATTACATAATATAAAATTAGATGATATTGAATGGTGTAAATCCACGTGGTCACTTGAGCACCCACCACATGGTCTAATCTACATTCACCACTTATCGACATTCATTGATTGTTAACCTCTTATCACTTGTCTAAAAAACCAATATTTTTTTAATTTTCTTGAAACAATATTTTAGATGTCATAACCCATGCATACAGGCTTCATTTTGCAAACCAAAACATGCATCAAAAAGCTTTTGATGAGAAATTTGCCATGGCAATGATAAACCTACAATTTGAAGACTTTATTTTTAGAGTGAAATATAGATCTCTTAGATCAATCCTCCCCACTAGGAGATTTTGGACCTCCAAAAGTTGATTAATTGGTAAAGAGGTGAGGGTATTACTCCCTCACTTTTTTATCTTCCATCCATTGGCCTTGTTTAAGTGGATCCCTTTGAGACCAACATGAAGATATTCAACATTTCCCCTTCATGATGTCTGAACATACATGTAAAGGATTGTATCTTCCTATAGTTATGTTAGATACTTAGGAGAAAAATCATCAATAAAAGGAATGGATACACTCTCCTCATGATCTACTATCATCGAAGGCTCATACAATTTTATATTTTACACATTCACAATTGAATAAATCTACATATAATATGGTAAATCCAATTGAAAAGCATTCTTAAAAATATTTTCCATAATTTGGAAAGGACCATACCAGATTGGTTTCAACTTTTTACCTTCACCTGTCAGTCTTTCCTTATTTATGTGGAGCCATACTAAATCACCTACAAAAAATTGGTGATCAACATGATGTTTTCCATATCTTACTTTATATTTTTCTTGACTTTTCTTGAATTGATATTGGAGAGTTTGGTGTACCTATTGTTATTTTTAATGAAATTCTTGAATTTAATAGCATCTTTACATTCATCAGCAACTGAATCCTATATATAACAAACATCTAGAGGAGATTTCATCAAATATCCATAATAAAATTCAAAATGAGATTTCATCATAGAATAATGAAGTGCATGGTAGTAAGCATGTTATATATAGCATAAATTCTCATCCCACAACATGGGATGTTTATTACAATAACACCTAAGTAAATGTACCACTATGTAGTTTATAAGCTCTGTCTACCCATTGGTCTGTGGATGAAATGCAGTACTCTTATTCAACTTAGTGTCCATCAATTCCCATAATTTTGACCGAAATTCCACAAGAAATCAATAATCCCAATCAAAAAATAATATATGTTGGCAAAATAAAATGAACCCATACATACCTAAAGAACAAGTGTGTCATATCTTCCCCTATAATCTATTTAGTGCAAGGAGTTAAAACACACATCTTGATAAATCTATCCACTACCACATACGTGTAATCATGTTTTCCCCATGACATAGGCAAACCCCCTACAAAGTCCATGGTAATGTTTTCTTAGGGATGAGTAGGAATAGGTAAGGGAGTGTAAAGTCCAAATTTTTTGTTACTAGGTTTGCTTGTGGCACAAAGAACACACCCATCGATATATTTGGAAACATTTCCCTACATAATGGGCCAATCACAATACATTCTCAAATGTGAAACCATATTTCCAACTCTAAAATATCTAGAAATAATAGAAGTATGTGCTTGCTTAATCATGTGCACCCTTTCATTTAGAGAAATGTAAAGTTTACCCAAAAGATACAAAAGTCAATTATGCACATGATAGTCTTATTATTCTACTTATTTTCCACTCATCAAGTCTTTATACACATCCTTAAATTCAGCATTATCAACATACTATTTGTTATAACTTTCATGAGTCAAATAAATATGATGTAAAATAATAGATGCAACTACCATAGGAGGCCTAGAAAGCATATCAACAACTTTATTTTAAATACCTTTTATTATACTTGATCACAAGATGAAACTACTATAGGAAACCCATCTAACAAAAATGCCTAGACTATTATAGCTTGGCTTATGATTGGAGATACTAGAGGGGTTAATTATATGTATGTATCACTCTATCCTTATGCATCAAGTAATGTTTCCTTTTCTTAACACTTTGAACCAATGCATATAATTCCTTATCATAAGTTAGATTATTTATTACCACACTTATGAAGGTCTCATAATGATAGCATAATGGTTTCTTTCCCAACATCAGAACAACTCCCATAGCATAATCACTTGCATCCATCTTGATCTCAAATGGCTCCTGCAAATTAGGAAGTGTTAAGATAGGAGCAGTATTAATATTCATCTTCAAAATATCAAAGGCCCTTTATTTATTGCCTTTCCATTTAAATACCTATATTATACAAGTCAAAGAATGCAAGGGTGATGAAATAAGTGAAAAATTAGCAATGAATTTTCTCCAATATTGTATTGCACCAAGAAAACTTATTACCTTATTTACATTATTGGGTGTAAGCCATTTAACTATAACCTTCACCTTTGTAGGATCAATTTTAAATTCACCATGTCCTACAATATAACCCAATTAAATCAAAAAGGTCTTGTCAAATTCACATTTAGACAATTTTAAATAAAGTTTTTCCCTTCTTAATGCATTCATGAATTTCCTAATATGAATCACATGACCTTCGCAAGACTGACTAAAGATCAAAATATCATCTAAGTAGACTATAAAAAAATCATCAAGGAATGGTTTGAAAACATCATTCATCAATCACATGAAAGTAGCTAGTGCATTTTACAATATAAAAGGCATGACAAACCACTCAAACAATCCTTGTTTTCTCTTAAAATTGGTTTTCCAAATATCATCATCATTAATCCTAACCTAATTATAACCAATTTTCAAGTCTTACTTAGTGAAATAGATAGCATTTCTTAACTGATCTAACAAATCATCAATATGAGGAAGAGGGTAACGGTTATTAATAGTAATTTTATTCAAAGCACAAAAATCAACACACATTCACCATGTGCCATCTTTCTTTGGCACCAAAATGATAGGTGAACCAATAGGAGATGTAATAAGATGAATAACACCCTTTTTCAAAAGTTCCATTACCTACTTCTTGATTTCCTTGTTTTCCACCACTGATAACCTATACATGACAATGTTAGGGAGAGGATAATCCTATAACAAATGAATTTCATGTTAAACTCCCCTTTTAGGGGGTAATCCTTTGGGATCCTAAAAAACATCTTCATAAATAGAAATGATTTCAACCAATTCTTTCTTATGTTTAGGATCAAAATTTTCCATAGCCTAGGAATATTATTTTCCCTTAGACTTAACCAACATGAGACAAAAATTCTTGCTTGAATTGAGTAGTCTTTTCATTTACCCTGTTATAATCAAGGAAAGACTCATCTTCACATGATGTGCTCTGACTATATATTTAATGCCATTCTTAACAATAAATTATTAATTCTCTTCCCTATAAAAGATTTATTTTCTATCAAAAAGATAAGGGCTTCCTAAAAGAATCCTAAAAATTTCTAGAGGGACTATATCCAGATCAACTTCATCCATGAATTTGGATGTGATGATAAATTTCAATCTACATGTTTTGGTTACTTGAAATTTTGCATCATCACACACCCCACCAAGTGGATATGGTTTTGGATGGGGATTTTTTTTTAAGCCTAACTTTTTAAAAATATCTTCAAAAATTAAATTTGCTTGTGATCCACTATCAAATAGAGTGTCAATATTAGTATGCTTTGAAACAAATCTAATGTGGAACAAATCATTTATTTTCTTATCATCATGCATAGATTTTTTTCTGAAGAGGAAGGAACATTAGATGACTTAGTGATAGAAATATAAAGAGAAGAATAGTTTTGCATACTCATAGCTGTGATCTTAGTTTTATCCCCAAAATCTAAACCTAGATCCTAAACTATAGTATTAGCTTTCTCATCTTTCTTCTTAAACATGTTAAAGGATTTAACTCAAGATGTAATTTCCATCACTTTGACTCATCATATATTTTCTTGAAATGATTGCAAAATGGCTTACCCTCTTCTTTATGAATAGTAACATTGAATTTTTGTTTACCCTTTCTAGAAATTTGCCCTTTAGAATGCTTAACTTCAAATTACCTACATTTAACTTTAGGAAATGATTATTTTTTATATTCTCCTCTAGCCTCTTAATGAATGGCTTTAACATATTCTTCATCTAAATTAGTGGGATTGAGATCTAGAATCATGTGTTTCATGTAACTCTGCAACCCATGAATGTTTCCTATGTATAAAGAGGAATATTAAAAAGTAAATCCTTTTTCCTAAATTCCTATGTATAATCTTAAAGACTTTGTCCTTTAGTTTGTTTCAAATATTGCCAATCCATCATGGCTTGCAGCTTATAGCCTAAATGATAAAATTGCTTTCTAAATGCATCAACAAATTCACTCCAAGTGAAAATAAAGTTACCTATGTTAATCTTATTTTTCTTCAACTTACTCTCCCATAAGATGAGAGATGTACCTCCCATTCAAAGAGTAGCTAGGTGAATTTTAGCCTCATCATCTGCAATCTTATCAACCCTATAATATACTTCAATATTCTTTATCTAGTTATCCAACTTCTTTGCATTAATCTCACCATTAGACATTGGTAATTCAAACATAATATCTAGATTTAGTAAAGGAAGAGATTTAATAGATTTTTTTTCCTTACCATCACCTGAAGAGGAGGAAGGTTTCTTAGAATTTTTACCACCTCCATCATGTTCCATCTTAATTCATCATTCCTACTAGAGTTCCTCGACCATGTCCTTCATTTCTAAGAAGGATTGTTAGAAAGCTCATTCAGACTCAAAGTCATCTCCCATTTCTATAGTACATCTTGCTCTAATCTCTGGATCATATTTTCCTAATTCTCCTTCACCCCACCTAGATCTTGACCTTTTCAACATATACTGGTAATCCACATGGTTAAATACAAATTCCACTCTTATACTAAGAATTTGATCTATAATTAACAATATTCAAGTGTCGTAATAACAAAAATCACACTTGTAATTGGATCAAAACCCTAATTCAATGATTTAATTAAAATCAACATTTTAATTGATTACAAAATTAAAATCAATTTTTAAATATCCAAAGTAGACATAATTTTAATAGTGCAATAAAATAACAGACAATAATTGACAAAAAATACCAAATGATTTGATAATAGAATTTGGCTATAAAGCCTACATCTCCAGATTTGCTCTAATGGGGGATCACTCCTTATTAATTATAGTAAAATTTCTTTACAATAATAATAAGTATTAAAAAAATAATCTTATAGGCTTGAAATCTATCTTGGAGAATCTCTTGAAACTATATTAATTTGTTTGTGTCACAAAATCTATCTTTGTTTCTCTCCACACTCTTTACATGACTTGGAAACACTATTCATGTCTAAAAGTTATACTCAAATAAAACATGAACACCTTTATATGCTATTTGATCTAGCATCCCAATCAATTTGGAGATTATGCTTTTACCTTAAATAATAAGGTTTGAGTCCCTACTCCATCAATTTTAGTGGTCATATAAATCATATATCCCACATTTGGGAAAATGAGAAGGTAAGTTTGTTTTAAATACCACAAAGTACATGGTAACCATTTCCAAGTGATTGGCATTGCCTTCAATTTCATGGAAATATGGTGGCTTATGTAAAGTGTTTGGCATGGCAAGTGAGGTATGTGGCAACCATATGGCATAGAACGTAGAGTCTTGTGGCATATGCATGGGAAGAATGAGGGGTCATATAAAAAGTTGGATAAAATGTTATAAGTAGCATGAAATTTAATTACATAATATAAAATTAGATCATATTGAATGGTGAAAATACACATGGTGGCTTGAGGACCCACCATGTGGTATAATCTCCATTTTCCACTTGTAGACATTCATTGATTATTGACCTCTTGTCACTTGTCGATAAAACCTAATTTTTCTTATTTTCTCAAAAATGATATTCTAGATTCCATAACTCATGTATAAGAGCTCTATTTTATAGACCAAAAAATGCTTCAAAAATATTTTGATGAGCCCTTTACCATGGTAATGATAAACCTTCAATTTGAAGACTATATTTTTAGAGCAAAATATATATCCTCCTAGATCAGTTCTCCCCACTAGAAGATTTTAGACCTCCAAAATTTGATTAATTGGTAAATAGGTGAGGGTTTTGATCCCTCAGTTTTTTAGATTCCATCCATTTGGACTTGTTTGGGTGCATCCCTTTCAGACCAACATGAAGATATTCAACATTTCCCCTTCATGATGTTTGAGGATTCCTATCAAAGATTTTATCTTCCTACATTTTTTTTTGATACTCAGAAACAAAATCATCAAAAAAAGGAATGGATATACTCTCATCATGATCTACGATCATCTAAGGCTCATAAAATTTTAGATTTTCCACATTCACAACTAAATAAATCTACATATAAGATGGTAAATCTAATCAGAAAGCATTTTTACCAATATTTTCTATAGTATAAAAAGGACCATACTAGATTGGTTTCAACTTTTTACCTTCACTTATCAGTCTTTCATTAATAATGTGAAGCCATACTGAATCACTTGTAGTAAACTGGTGATCAACATAATGTTTGCCATGTCTTACTTTGTATTTTCCCTGACTATTCTCCAACTAATCTTGGATAGTTTGGTGTACCTATTATACCTTTTCAATGAAACTCTTTTATTTAATAACATATTTAAAGTCATCATTAGTTGAATCCTGTCCATAAAAAACATCTAGAGGATTTTTTGGAAAATATACATAATAAACTTCAAAATGAGATTTCATAGTAGAATAATGAAGTGCATGGTTGTAAGCATGCTTTATATAGCATAAATTCTCATCCCACAACTTGGGATGTTTACTGCAATAACCCCTAAGTAAATGTACCACTATGTGTTTTATAACCTCTATTTGCCCATCAATCTGGGCATGAAATATAATACTCTTATTCAACTTAATGTCCATAAATTCCCATAATGTTGATGAAAATTCCCCAAGAATTCATGAATCTTGATTATAAATAATAGAAGTGGGCAAACCAAAATAAAACCTTACATGTTGAAAGAACAAGTGTGTCATACCTTCCCTTGTAATATATTTAGTGTAAGGAATCAAAACACACATCTTACTAAATATATCCATTACCACATACATGCAATCATTTTTTCTTTGTGACATAGGCAAAGCCCCTACAAAGCCCATGGAAATGTTTTCCCAGGGATGAGCAGGAATAGGTAAGGGAGTGTAAAGTCCTAGTTTCCTATTAATAGGTTTTTTTGTGGCACAAAGAACACACCCCTTGATATATTTGGCAACATTTTATTGCATAAAAGGCCAATAACAATACATTCTCAAATGTGCAACCATTTTACCAACTCTAAAATGAACAACAATAAGAGAAGTATGTGCTTCCCTAATCATGTTCACCCTTTCATTTAAAGTAATTCAATGTTGACCCAAATGATACAAAATTACATTATGCACATGATAGTCTAATTCTTCTACATATTTTCTACTCATCAAGTCTTTATACACATCCTTAATGTTAGGATCATTAACATACTATTATTTATAATTTTCATGAGTCAAAGAAATATGTTTTAAAATAATAGATGCAAGTAATATAGGATACCTAAAAATCATATCAGTAACTTTATTACAAATACATTTCTTATACCTGATCACAATATGAAACAATTGTAGGAAACCCATCTAATGAAATGCCTAGACTATTTTAGCTTGGCCTATATCACTATCTCCTTACCCATCAAGTAATGTTTCCATTTCTTAACACTATAAACTAATGCAAATTATTCCTTATCCTAGGTTAGATAGTTTCTTACCACACCTATGAAGGTCTCAGAAAGACAACGTACTAGTTTCTTTCCCTACATCAAAATAACTCCCATAGTTTAAGCACTTGCATCTATTTTGATCTCAAATGGCTACTATAAATCAAGAAGTGACAAGACATGAGTAGTAATAATCTTTGTCTTCAAAATATCAAAATCTTTTTATGCTTGCCTCCCCATTGAAATACCTATTATGTACTAGTTAAAGAATGCAAGGGTGATGTAATAAGTGAGAATTTAGTAATGAATTTTCTCCAATATTTTAATACATAAAGAAAACTTATAGCCTTAGTTACATTATTGGGCTTAGGACATTTAATTATAACCTTCACCTTTGTTAGATCAATTTTCAATTCACCATGTCCTACAATATAACCCAAATAAATCAAAGAGGTCTTGCCAAATTCACATTTAGACAATTTTAAATAAATTTTTTCCCTTCTTAATGCATCCATGACTTTCCTAATATGAATCACATGATCTTCCCAAGACTAAATAAATATTATAATATAATCTAAGTATATTATAACAAATTCATCAAGGAATGGCTTGAAAACATCATTCATCAATCACATGAATGTAGTCAGTGTATTGCACAATCCAAAAGGCATGACAAGCCACTCAAATAATCCCTATTTTATCTTAAAAGTAGTTTGCAAAATATCACCATCATTAATCCTAACTTTATGATAACTAATTTTTAATTCCAACTTAGTGAAATAGATAGAATTTCTTAACTAATCTAATGAATCGTCAATATGAGGAAGAGGGTAATGCTTCTTAATAGTAATTTTGTTCAAATCACATAAATCAACACACATTCTCCAGTGCCATATTTCTTTGGCACCAAAATGATAGGTGAAACAAAAAGAGATTTAATACAATGAACAACACCATTTTTAAAAAGTTCCATGACCTGCTTCTTGATTTCCTTTTTTTCCACCACTGATAACCTATACATGCCAATGTTAGTGAGAGGAGAATCTTGAAACAACTAAATTTCATGTTAAACTCACCTTATAGGGGGTAACCCTTTCGGATCCTAAAACACATCTTAATAACTAGAAATTATTTCAACCAATTCTTTCTTATGTTTAGGATCACAATTTTCCATAGCTTAGGAATATTTTCTTTACTTAGACTTAATCAACATGAGAGAAAGATTCTTGCTTGAATTGACTAGTCTTTGCATTTGCCATACTATAACCAAGGAAAGACTCATCTTAACATGATGTGCTCTAAATATATTTAATGCCATCCTTAACAAGAAAGTACTTATTCTCTTCCCTATAAAATATTTCTTTTCTATCAATAAGATAAGGGATTCCTAAAATAATCCAGCATATGTCCAGAGGGACTACATCTACATCAACTTCATCCATGAATTTGGATGCGATGACAAATTTCAATCTACAAGTTTTGGTTACATGTAGTTTTTCATCATCACACACCCAACCAAGGGTATAGGGCTTCAATGGGGAGTTATTTTTAAGCCTAATTTTTTAACAATCTCTTCAAAAATCAAATTTGCATGTGATCCACTATCAAATAGAGTGTCAATCTTAGTATGTTTTGTAAAAATCTAATGTGGAACAACTCATTTATTTTCTTATCATCATGCATAGATTTGTTTTTAAGAGGAAGTAACATTATATGACTTATTGATATAAATATAAAGAGAAGAATATTTTTGCATACTCATATCTATGATCTTAGTTTTATCCCCAAAATCTGAACCTAGATCCTAAACTACAGTATTAGCTTTCTCATCTTTCTTCTTAAACCTGTTAAAAGGATTTAACTCAAGACGTAATGTCCAACACTTCGACTCATCATATTTTTTCTTGAAATGATTGAATAATGGCTTACCCTCTTCTTTATGAATATTAATAGTGGATTTTTGTTTACCCTTTCCATAACTTTACCCTTTAGATTGCTTAACTTTAGATTGATTACTTTTAAATTTAGGAAAACATTATTTTGGTTATTTTTCTCTATCCTCTAAATGAATGTATTTAACACATGCTTCATCTAACCTAGTGGGATTGAGAACCAAAATCATGTGTTTCAAGTAACTATGCAACCCACCTATATATTTAATTAATGTTTCTTATGTATAAAGAGGAATACTTAAAAGTAAATCCTTTTTCCTAAATTATTATGTATAATCTTGAACACTTTGGACTTTATTTTATCTAAAAGATTACCAATCCATCAAGGCGTGCTGCATATATCCTAAAGGATAATATTGCCTTCTGAGTGCATCAACAAATTAACTCCAAGTGGAAATTGATTTACCTATGTTAATCTCATTTTACTTTAACTTACTCTCTCACCAATTGAGAGTTGTGCCTCCCATTCAAGTAGTCAAGTGAATATTAGCCTCATCATCTACAATCTTCTAGACCCTACAATATAAATAAATTTCCTTTATCTAGTTATCCACCTTCTCTACATTAATCTCACCATTAAAAATCAAAAAGTCAAACTTAATATATATCTTTAATGAAGGAAGAAATTCAATAGATTTTTTATCTTTACAATCACCCGAAGAAGAGGAAGGTTTCTCAAAAAATTTACCACCTTCATCATGCTCCATCTTAATTCATCATTCCTAATAAAGTTCCTTTACCATGTCCTTAATTTCCAAGAAGGATTGTTTGAAATCTCATTTAGATTCAAAGTCAACTCCTATTTTTTCAGTACATCTTGATCTAATCTCTAGATCATATTTTGCTAATTCTCTTTCACCCTACCTAGATATCAACCTTGTCAACATACACTAGAAATCCACATGGTTAAATATGAATTCCACTCTGGCACTAAAAATCTTATCCATAATCAATAATATTCAACTGTCATAATAGTGAAAATCACACTTGTAATTAGATGAGAACCTTAATTCAATGATTTACTTAGAATCAACAATTTGATTGATTATAAAATTAAAATTAGTTTTTAAATATCCAAAATAGACACAATTTTAAGAGTGAAATAAAATAAGATACAATAATTGATAGAAAATACCAAATGATTTGATAATGGAGTTTAGTTATAAAGCTTATGTCTTTGGATCTATTCCAATGGGGGATCACTCCTTATTAATTGTAGAAAAATACATTTCCAATAATAATAAGTCTTATAAAATTTAATTACAACCTTCAAATTTGTCTTGGAGAATCTCTCAAAACTATATTAATTTGTTTGAGTCACAAAATATATCTTCATTTATCTCCACACTCTTTACATGCCTTGGAAACACTATTCACATCCAAAACTTTTATTCAAATACAACTCAAGACCCTTTATATACTATTTACTCTAGTATCTAGATCAATTGGAAGCTTATCCGTTTACATCAAATAACATGGTTCAAGTCCCTACTCCATTTGTTTTGGTGGTCATCTAAATTATATATCCCACATTTGTTAAATGATAAGGTATGTTTATTTTAAATACCATGAAGTATGTGGTAACCATTGCCAAGTGATTGACATTACCTTTAATTTTATGTAAATGTGGTGTCTTGTGGAAAGTGTTTGGCATGGAAAGTGAGGTATGTGGGAACCATGTGGCATGGAACATAGAGTCTTGTGGCATATGCATGGGAAGAATTAGGGGTCACATGGAAAGTTGGATAAAATGTTATAAGTGGCATGCAATTTGATTATATAATATAAAATTAGATGATATATAATGGTGGCAAGACATGTGGTGGATTGAGGACCCATCACATCATCTGATCTCTATTCTCCACTTTTTGACACTCGTTGATTTTTGACCTCTTGTTGCTTATCGACAAAACCCATTTTTTCTATTTTCCCAAAATGATCTTTCAGATGCCTTAACTTATGTATATATGCTCAATTTTGAAAACCATAAAATGTGTCAAAAATATATCAATGAGCCCTTGGCCATGGGAATGATAAACCTACAATTTTAAGACTTTATTTTTGGAGCTAAATATAGATCCCCCTTGATCATGTATGGACTAAAAGTGTTCATGAGAAGCAAAAAAAAATGTCTTCCTTCCTAAAATATGTTGGTGCCAAGAATGTTAATTTGAAACATTTGGAACCATACTTTTTTTTTGGAATGATTAGCCTTCAATTTTAAATGGAAGTCACATTTTAGCTCAAACTGTAAATGTGACTGACTATTTTCAAAGCATAAAGGTGCATCTTTGGGACCCTCTATCATGAAAACCACAGAGTAAAATCATCTCTTTTCTTTTTAAAGTAGTGATACTATGATTGTGTAATAAGGAAAAGTAATTATTATGCGTTAAGAGTATTTTAATCCTAGCCATATGATGTTCTCAAAATGATGAAGTTAACTATTTTACACTTTCAAGGAAAAGAGCCCTAAACACTGCTATTTAATCCTTATAAGGTGGTTTTCAACCTTGTTTGCCAATTTAGCCATCCCAAAGGGTCAGTCATGATCTAACCTCATTTTAATACCTAAAATAAGGGTTCATCTTATGATTTAATGTTCTATAATAACCTTTTAACCTTTTATCAAGACCACCTATAGGTGGTTATTTGTATACACAGGTAGTAAGTGTAGAGTTTTACATAATGTACATGATAAATGTGTTTATGATAAAAATTAAACCTTAACCAATTTTCATATGCACTATAAGCACTTTTAAAAGGATTAAAACACCTATCAAGGCTTCCACTACACCATGACATCATCTTGAGATACCCCTATAGGTAGACTTTCTTATCTACATGCTGGCAGATAGTAAATTGGAACTATGTATGGTGTATGGGCCTTGAATAACCATTTAACCTCCTTGAAAAGTTAACATCACTCCTATTTAACTTGTGAAAACTTTTATCATGTAAGTAAAACTTTATTTCAATGTAATCTTCCTTTCCAAACTTTCATAGATGCACATTTCAAGTTACCTTAGACAAGTAGTGGGTAGAAGGTTCATATGATCAAGGAATTTGCCTTGAATAGTGGGTTGATCTCATTTAAATGGTTATCATATGAAAATTAAAGTTTTTTCTACTAATAATAAAAATATACAAACATCATATTAAATGTTTAACCCTTGGAAGGAACCTAGTTTGATGGTATGATAGTCATACATTAGATTGACTATATGGTGTTTGTGACTACAACTTCATAGAGAAAGTTTCCTTGAAGGATGAGAGTGAAAAGTGAGGAGATTTAAATTACATTTAAATTATGTTAATTAACTCATATCCACCGTCTAAAATAGTTATCAAATCATGAAACTTTGATAATGGTACAAATATGCATGTCAATCTCAAAAGAGACTAATCTACAAACCTGAGGTGTTTTACCCATAAAACCAACTTGGAAATCAAAATTAAGTGTGTAAGAATTTATTGAATATATTAAACATACTTTATAACCATTATTAGTAGATTATTTGAATAGAGCTACTCAAATCAAGGCAAAACCCATAAGCTACACATATTGGAAGGTATATTTGAAAGGTCAATTTCTAAGGAATGGTTCATAAAGATCAAGCCACCATTCCTATAGAACTAAACATAAAATATAATATAAGTTTATAATTTACCACTAATAGTTTTTTATTGAAACCAATTATGTTGACCGTACCAAGTACAAACCTGTAAGTCACTTTTTCTTGCCAAAAAAGGTGAAAAGGAAACAAAATGGTTTTAGCTCATAAATGAAACTTAATCATGTAATTTATCATATGTAATTATAATATACACTTTATAAATATTTACCATGTGACACACTTCCCAAGTAGGTCATACAAATGTAAAATTCTTCTTTTTTTCAAGAAAATTACCTTTATCCCTAATGAACCTACACCTTTTAGTTTCCAATAGTGGATTAAGAATTTTTAGGACAAATTTAATGTGAAATCACCCATTTTGACCTTAAAAATTCCTAATAAATTTTTACAACTCATTAAATGCACCTTTTTCACCCCTAAAATGACTAAAAATGACTAAAAAGACAAATAATTAATGACCTAGGCTAGTACACCATTAAGTGACATATAATAAACTATAAAACCCATTTTGACATCTATATTATCCACCAAAATCACCTAAAAATAAAAATTTACCTTTAGGTTACCCAATTTGACTTAAAATTCAAATTTGGTCAACAAATTGGTGACTCATAGGGGTAGTATGCTTGTTATACTAACTGGACTAGTAGCCTTATTAGTCCATTAGGCTTATGATTCATATAAAGTCTAAGGAAAATAAGAAAACCTTTGAATATTTACCACAAAGATAATACCACTAATTAACTCAACCACTTAAAATAAATCCACACAAAAATAAGACAACAAACATATGCTTCATGAGCACTTCTGGAACACACACACTAAACTGAACAAACTAACTAAAACACTATCTAACCTGAGATGAAAAATTCCTCTTGGATCAAAGGGAAAGTTTGATAATATTCTTTATTCATGACATGAATGATTTAGTGATATGGATATCCTTTTTATCCTTAGTATTGATTCCTCCAACTTTCTTATGATGTTTTCCAACTCCATTGGCATGATGTTCATTGAAAACTAGATAGATTAAAACATGTTAGATATATAAATGAACTCTTATTAAATACAAAAATACTAAAAGTTATCATTTCAATCTTCAATTTCAACCTCATTCTTTATTTTCATAGGGATCTTAAAAATATTGGGTTTCTTCTCGGCTACAAATTCTTTTAGCTCATCAAGGAGTTTTGCATACTCTATCCAATATTGATCATTGTCCTCCATGGAAGATTATTTATTCACCTTGTCATGTACTTGGCCCTCAACATGTAAAATATCATCAATCTCTTGAAAGAGTTTAGTTTTCATATGTCAATCATCTTTATCCTCTTCATCCTTTAGAAACACTACCTCTTAAATCTTCTCTTCCTAATATATGATGTCATCAAGTTGGTGTTCTTCAAGGTCTAATGTATTTGATAGTGATTCAATGTTAGGCTATGGTATTATATAATATTCAAGAATAAAATCTTGTATATTGTTCCCAAGAGAGATTTCTAGGGCTGCAAGATCTTCTACCTCATTCTCCTTCACCGTAATGCCAAGACTAGGCATCTTGAAGTCATGTGAGTCTAATGAGGCTACCAAGGAGGTATCTCTTATTCAAGAAAGAGTTATTTTTATTTATCAGCCAACAACTCTTATTTATGTTCCCATATCATATGTCCATCAAGTAAAAGGTTTATTAAGTGAGGACAAGATAAAATAGTTGGTGGAAGTGGCACATAGAACTCAAAATCATATTGGGAGTGAGATGTAGGGGTTTCTTTTGGAAGCTCTTGAGGAAGGGGAGGCAGGCCTTGAGATAAAACCACTTAATTTTCTTCCATTCACCTAATAAACACTTCATTAAAATATAATTTATCTATATGTATCTCTTTAGGAATGTTAGATGGGTTTTTTTTAGGCATAGGATCTTGTTTTGCGTCAAAACCTTCCATCACACCTTGAATTAGTAGCTTCATATTTGACTCTAACTCTTCAATTTTTTTGGCTAGGTTTTCTTGGAAAAGTATTATCTTGAAGTTGATATGCATCACCATGAGGATGAGAAATACAAGGGGATTAATATAAAGGATAAGAAGTTTATTAAGGAACGGTGGGAGGAAATTTCAAAGTGTCAACTTCAATCACAAACTCACACTTCTTATCAGCCAAACATCTATCTTCTTTCTTTCCCCATGATTCCTTCCAAGGGTTAATGTGGTGGGGATGCATTAGAAGTCATTTTCATATTAAATTCTAATTAAGTATTAATAAAAAATTAGAAGGTGATACACAAAATATATTTATGACTTCCAACCATATTCATATTACACTTGAAATCAAGGGATAAACTAAACATACACTTCTCCAATCTTCATCTTCTCACATCAATGTTACATTGTGAGGTTATGGACAAATGTGTAAATCTATGAGGACTAGTCACAAGGCCTATGAGGGAACTAATTAATATAATAATTCACTAAATCATGTACATTTATGAGAACACTTCACATGCCCTGTAATAAGAAGCTTTCCAACTACAAATAGATGATAGGATGAAATAACATGCTAAATATTCCATAGTTTTCACTTATGCAAAATATAAAATTAAAAATGAAGACACTAAGAATATTAATGGAGGAGGTAAACATTATTATTATTATTATTATTATTATTATTATTATTATTATTATTATTATTATTATTATTTATCAAAGGTATACAAATGAGAAGGGCTTCACTATACTTAGGTAGAACATAGAATACAATGGGTAAAATCCCTAGTTCTTATAGAACTTGAGAGAGATAGAAGAGAAAATATACGTCCAAAGGTCACAAAGACACTTGTCAATATAATATAAGTAGTTAATTATGCATGGTAATAGTAGAAGGAATGAACCATTCAAGGTCTAGAAGTATAAATGTCAATCTAAGTCATAAAACTCTTGAAAAGTGGCATAAAACTCCTCATTCTAGATTAGAAAAGTCACCTTCATGATTACCCCTACTTGAACACCTCATATCTAATTGGGACTAGGTATTATGATTGGAATTAAGGTTAAGGACATCATATATGTTTTTCCATGCATTGGTTTTAATCCTCATCATCTGTAACCATCTCAAAATTAGCTATCATCATCTATTATCAAGAAAAATATCTTTTCATACACTTTGAAAACTTGGCTTCTAAAAATTCATTATTTACTCATGAAAATTTATGGGATGTAGTTAGTTAAAAGTTTTAATACCTTATATAGCCTTAGCGGCATCATGCATGCTTTAAAATTAGCTCAAGTGAAGTTTTCCACCCTTCTCACTAGCTTGTTCATTAGGTTAGTTTTGGTTGGCTAAGTTTAAGACCTAGGTTTGGACACTTATAATTTTATTCAAGGCATGAAATAACCACATGTAGTTATAAAAATTCTAAATCTTCCTTCAAAACATGATTTCATCTTCAGAATCTTATAGCTTGCACAACATAAAAAATGGTCAATAATAGCATGTTTCTCACCCCATTCATACAAGTACATACATATAATTTGAATTTTAGGGAACCTAACTAAGTAATCTAAAATTTATAATATGTTTAATGAGAAAAATATGCCATTAGATCAGATTTATATCTCCATTTCCATCATCGGGTCACTACAAGGGTTTAATAAGGGTTTTAGGCATGTTTGCCCTTTTAAGCTTTATTCATAAAAACTAGATGTCTAAATTGAATAAAAATAAAAAAAGAATGTCCTTAAATACCCATATTAACATATAATAACTCCTTTGGAATCTATGTAATTCCTCATGAAAGATATGTTAATCTAAAACTAGGCTATTGAGTTTGCATTTACACTTTTTGCATGCTTGAGAGAATTTTGAGTTCAAAAATGAATTCCTAATAATTTATCTAATTTTAAAAATATTTAACACATATTATTTAATATAATACACATCATCTAATAGTTTTTATATCCTATCCATGATATAAATGCAACTAACTCCTCATTAGGCCTTAGGCTTGAACATTGTTCATCAGGCTTGATTGCACTTTAGAGGTTAGAATGGATTTTGGTGGTTTCAAATATTTTTAAATATATAAAGCACCTCTAGTATGACCTTATAAACATTCCTAAAATTATTATATAACTTACCTCATGTCAAAAACGGGATTGACTCTCTATTTTGCCTCTAGGCCTTAATGTGTTTGATAAGCTTGCCTACATTTTCAGACATCTAGACCATCTTACTTGGTCCCCTACCCATATTAGGTGTCATTAATGATATTTTATATTTATTAAAACTTTAAAAACATATTTGAAGAGTCTCTTTACATTCTAATCCATGTTTTGGTTCCAACTCTCTAAAACTACAAGGTTTGTGTATGAAGGGAGTGCCTCTATCTCAGACAAAATAATGGGCACTACAATACCTACTCAAGAAAAAGTGAATGTTTGAAAAAGTTATTAAAATACTAATGGTTATATTTAAAAAAAATTAGCTCTTTCTTCCAATGATATATCCTATAAAACATGATAAAACCAAGACAGGCTAGTTAAGGAGACTTTGTGCAGGGTTTCCTCTCCATAGACTATGTTTTAATCTATTGGATCCCTTCCTTTGTTTTATTTACATTATAAATAGTATATAGAGACAATGAAAGACATAATTAATATTATTCAATCCCATTCATCACTTTAACTCTATATATACCCCTTGTTATCCTTACATTCTCAAGACTATAAGTACAATCCTAATTATGTTTTGCTTTGTAAGGGAACATTACAGGTGTATATGTTTGATTTGAGCCTTAAAATAATGTTATAAACCATTTTTTATGTTTTCATGGAGTAATTTTAAACATATTTTAAATCATTTTTTTGCAATGTTACGCTTTATACATCTCAAAACCCCTATATTTATTCACTATATGTTGTGGTCAAACACAATCAACTATGTTGAGGGATGTAAAGACATGTAGGTGAATATGTCTTATTTTCAAGGCTAATCATCACTTTTAAAATTAATTAAACCTATAAATTTTATTTGAACTTTATTATGTTTACTATGCACATCTTCTCTTCACCTTGTCATGATTGTGAACCAGTTGTAGGTGCATACAGGTTCCTAAGAGATCAAGGTAAACTTGTTTATTATTGCCAAGGGCTCATGAAGGTGATCATGAATTTAGATAAAGTGTTAAAAAAAATTATTTATTATGTTAACCCATTATATACCCTTTGAAATCTCTTTGAACTCATAATACTGAGTCCTTCCCTCTTGATTGAGTAACCTATCCTTGGACCCTACTGTAGGTGTGCATTTAGGCCACCTATATGGATTGAAAGTGTTCATGAGAAGAAAAAAAACCATGTCTTCATTTATCAAAGATATTCATGCCATGAATGCTTATTTAAAACATTTTTAACCATCCTTATATGTTGGCATGATTATAATTCAACTTTTAAATGGAATTCTCTTTAGACCTCCAATTGTAGATGTGACTAACTATTTTCAAAGCATACAGGTACATCTTTGGGCCCCTCTATCATGAAACCCAAATGGTGAAATAACATCCTTTATTTTTTAATTATTGCACATATTATGGTGTAAAAATGCAAAATTATTAGTATGCATTAATATAATTTCTATCCTTAACATATGATGTTCTCAAACTGATGGAGTGTTTTGTTTTACACTTTCAAGGAAAAGAGCCCTAAACATTGTTATTTGATCCTTGGAAGGTGGTTCTCAACATAATTTTCCAATTTGGACCTTCCAAATTGTTAGTCATGATCTCAACTCATTTTAAGACCTCAAATAAGGGTTCCTCTTATGCTTCAATGTTCCATAATGACCTTTTAACCTTCTATCAAGACCACCTATAAGTGGTTATTTGTATACATAGGTAGCAAGTGTAGAGTTTCAAATAGTGTGCATGATACATGTGTTTATGATACAATTTAAAAATTCACAAGTTTAATATGAAATATCACCAATTTTAAAATGATGACAACACCTATCAATGATTCCACTACACCATGATGTCATCTTGAGAGGCCCTTGTAGGTAGACTTTCTTAGCTACATACAGGTAGACAATAAATTAAAACTATGTATAGTGTATGGGCCTTGAATTACCATTGAAACTCCTTCCAAATTTTACATGTCTCCTTTAAAACATGTGAAAACTTGGATCAAGTCAATAAAAAATTATTTCAATGTAATCTTCCTTTCCAAACTTTTACAGATGCACATTCTGAGTTGCCTTAGATAGGTATTGGGTAGAAGGTTCATATGTTCAAGGAATATGCCTTGCATATTCAATTTATATCCTTTAAATGGTGATCATATGAAACATAAAGTTTTTTTAGTCCTAAGACAAATCTTTAAACATCATATTTAATGTTAAGCCTTTGGAAAGCAACTAGTTAATTGGTATGACAGTCATACATTAGATTGACTGTATAGATCTTTTGATTGTAACTTCATGGAGAAAATTTACTTGAACAATGATATTTAAAATTGAATATATTTAAAGGACATTTAAATCATGGTAATTAACTCATATCCACCATCTAAAATAGCTATCAAATCATGAAAATTTGAAAATGGTGGAAACATGCTTGTCAATCACAAAAGAGACTAGTTTGTAAACTTAAGGTGTTTTTCCCATAAAATAAACTTGAAACTTGAAAATATGAATGAATAAAATTATATTGTAGAGTAAACATCATCTATAAAAAATATCAATAACTGAATTTTATGGATCTAGTCAAACCAAGGCAAAACCCACAAGCTACACAGATTAGCAGGAAGATTTGAAAGGTCAACTTCTTAAGAATGGTTCATAAATCGCAAGCCACCAGTCATATAAAACTAGAAACAAAATGGAAGATGACTAAATTTATAATATACCCTAAGATAATTTTCCCTAAACCCCCTTATGATGACCATACCAAGTATAAATTTGTAAGTCACTTATACTTACCAAGAAAGGTGAAAAGATAGAAAAATAGTTTTATCTTAGAAATGACACTTAAAAATAAAGCAAAGCATGTAATTAGGCATGAAAAAGTTAAGGATACACTTCCTAAACATTTCCCATGTTTCACACTTCCCAAATAAGCTATACAAGTGCCAAACTCTTATTTTCCTCAAGAAAACTATCTTTTTCTATAATGAACCTACCATTTTCAGTTACCAACAATGGATTAAGAATTATTACAACACATGTCACATAAAATCACCCATTTATACCTTCATACTTCCTAATAAATTCATACAAATCGTTAAATACACTTTTTTAATGCCTAAATGACTAAAATAACTAATGACCAAGGCTAGTGCAAAATTAAGTGACATCAAATAAAATATAAAACCCCTTGTAAAATCTATATTATCTCCGAAAAACATGTAAAAAAAAATTACCTATAGGTTACCCAATTTGACTTAAAATTCAAATGTGGTCAATAATATGACTACATTAAAATGCGTACTCAACTTTTTTTGCCACATACAAATTTGGCTAAGTATGGGAAAAGATTGTCAAACTTCCTAAGAGACCAAATTTTCACTTGCATATCTTTTGTTACACTTAGTTACATGACCTAATATTTAGCACATAATATATTACCTCATATGGGAATTCATCCATATATCAATATTATCTTAAAAATTTCATATCTGAAATATATGACACCACCAAACTACTTACATGGCTTTATTTGAACATAGAAAACACTATCAAAATTCCTAGGAGTCCAACTTTGCATAAACATATATTTGGTTGTGATTCATTGTATGACTTTATAAATAGACCATAAAAATTTGGGAATAATTTGATCATAACCAAATGACCAACTCCCCCTAACTCATCCACATGTCACAATTATGACATCATCAAACTCCTTACCCATATTTTTTGCAATTATACCCAAAATGTCTAGATGAAGACTATGGACTACAAGATGAATTCCACTTACACACACAAGTAATAAATGTATCCTTGATGTCTAATAATAACCCTTTCAGATAATAAATACTTCAAAATCATCGCTAATCATCTCAAACCATCAAACTCTAAAGATTAACCAAGCCTCCTTCAAGCATACTAGGATAAGCACATTGCACACTTTTTCATTGTCACTTAGGATATCAAAGCACTTCATCCACTCACCAAGATACCTCCATGGAATCATAATTACATAATTTATAACTCTCCAACATGGTTAGCTATGTTCATGGCCATAGCACTCTGTTGGCTTACCATACTCTACCTAGACTTTATTGACTTTAAAGAATTAAACATGTTAAATAAAGTATCTTCAAACATTTTGATCATTGAATCTAGAATGAAAAAGATAGCTTGATCTTCTAAGTTCTTCTTTTGATATTTAATACTCTTGATATCTATTTTTAATTATTTAGTTTTATATTGGGACAACTCTAAGGGATCCTCCTTGAATATGAGATCCTCTCCATGTCTTTGTCTCCCCACTTGAGTCAAACAAGCCAAATGTTCCACCCTTTGATAGGTCATTTATTCACCACCTGTGATGATCTTTTTCTTAGTCACCCTCATCAACCTAATATTATTTGGGCCAAACTTGACCCCAAATAAATATTGAGTTACTTGAGGATATGGGATCTCAACTTGTGCTCCACTTAATTGACCTAGGGTATCTAATCTTCTTTCATCTTCCTTTTATAGAGCCGCAATCTATATCTTAAGGTATTCATGCACAAAGATTTTGATAGCTTGCATCATAGACCAATGATGATGTCTAGTAGGGACTTTCTATAAACTAGGTCCTTAAATGAACCACTTTATAATAGTTAGACCATATATCAAGTTTTCTTCACTAAATATATTGACATTACCCAAAGGAGGAGTGAAAGTCACTTTGGGTTTCTTGGCTCTAGGAATAATATCCAACTCAACCTTCCTTTTAGGGGTATTAATAGGGACTATATCCAAAACATCCTTCCCTTTTTGTTCCTTGGTATCTTTAGCCTAGGCTTGTTCATCATTAGACTCATAAGCATTCATTTTTAATGCATCCTCTATAGACTCATTCAGGTCTAGGGCTACCATGTGAATCTCTTATAGAGGTGATCCTTGTACCTCCACCTAAGCTGAAGAAGAAGTAATCTCATTAGGCCTTTTTTCCTCTAGACTTTTCTCAATCTATGCCTCAATTTTGTGTACTGCTTGTGGTTGACATGATGGAGGTCTAGTAGGTGCACTACTTAAAAAATGATATTTATTAGGCCCTAATTTCCATTTATCATCCCCTTTTTGGTTCTTGTCAAGTATGGACTTAGACATTCATTCAATCTCCTTGTGACCTTAGAGTATGAAGATGATTTTATGTACAAAGTTTTAAAATAACCAAGTTGATGATCATAAATTATATTATTCCCTTAACCTTCAAATGATCCTTAATCCTCAAACAAGGGTCCCATTGCTTGAGTTAATCTATTTATAGATTGAAATATGTTCTATGTTTGGAAGCTATTATTTGTTATCCCATTGTTTAAATATGATGTTCCCAACTTTTATGGGGAAGTTGTTGAGGATGTGTTTTCTCTTGGTCTTACAAAGACCATCTATACCATGAAACAACTGATATGCCACCTCTTTATTTTCTAGTTTATCTAACACATGTATAGGTAGCTTGAGAGGAGAAAATTGGGTTCCCTCAATATTTATGACTATATAATATAGATATAAATATATATCTCCCATAGTTTTAACATACTTACTAATTATTAGGATGACTCTCTCCATGGGATGACCAGTTATGCCTTCACTAAGGGATGGATAGACACAATCACAAATTAATTGAATGTGATCCCTATAATTGAATGTTTATAACTTGGAATAGTATTCTTAAATTTTTTGTGTTCCACTAGGGGACCATTCCCTTTGATTAGGAACCTTTATTTTGTAAAAAGGTCATCCAACATATATGACATCATGTAAAATTGTGTTTTTGTCTTTTGTTTGATGGCATAGATTTGTATACTCAGTGATATGCTAATTATCTCATCTAGAGGAAGGAAAATTGACTTTTAAACCATAAAGTAGACTATGGGTATGCAAACTAGGTATACATAAGTATTGGTTATAATCAAACAAAACCTATTCAACATTGTCGTAATCATCTTAACCCATGGTCTAAATTGGTTGATAAAGATCCTATTATTAAAGTATAAAAAGACTTGGTTCCTATAATATATATACATGGAAAGGATGCCCTTTAAATCATTCTCTTTGGCTTAGGCACTGATATAAGGTAGGTTAATTTAGGGTTTTGTTTCTAACTAGTTTTTTAGTTTTCTACATTCAAAAGAGATGAAAGAAACTAAAGTAATGGACAAGGGTTAGATGATACTTGGATGAGGTCTACGCACTATATCTAGATGACTGAAGGGACTCCTCTTTAGCTATGGAGGATGACACCTACAAAAGAAAGAGACTTAAACAAGAAAACTATTATATAGGTAGGTAGTGGACTGCTAAGCAATGCTTGATCCCAGAAGTGCAAAGACTTCCTGGAAGGGTGTCAATCCACTAATTGATAAAAAATAGAATGCTTCTAGAGAAGGAAATGATAAAGGACTGAACAAAAGAAATAGAAATAAATGCATACATGTATGTGGTAATATATCTTCCACAGTCGCTGGCATCAGTGGTTCTGCCGGTGTCGATTGGTTAAGGTCCCCGATGTCAATTAGTCTACCGATGTCAGTGGGGGAAATGGGCCTGGTGGCTGGCATTGATTAGGGCAATGAGGCTTTAGATGAGTCTCAAGTTAGTCTATGGTTGATGGGATAGTCTGTGGTAGTCTAAGAGTCTATGCAGGGTTTGTAGGATAGAGAGTGTGGCCGAAAAGAAGGACTAAATGAAGAATAGGGATGTGTTGCTAGAAAATGAATATGAGTAGGAAAAGGGCCTCTCAGCCTCTCTAGGAAGGAAGTCAGTGCTAGACTGGTTGAAAGTCAGGTCTAGGTTGATAATATGGCTTTAGACGAGTCTCAGGGCTGATTGTGGTCAATAAAGTAGTTTGGGGTGTCTATGGGAGTCTTTAGTGGCTTGCTAGGTTTGTAAGGTAGAGAGTGTGGCTAAAAAGGGACTAAATGGATGACAGGGGAAAAAAGAGAGATAAAGGTGAGAGAAGGCTTTTCAGCCTCTCTAGGAAGAATAGACTGGGTTGTGTCAAGAATGCTTGGAAATGTATAGTAATCTTATTGCTAATGTATTTAAAAAGACATTAAAATAAGACCAATACAAATACTTAGCTATTGGTGGAAAGGTAGAGGTGTGGGTGGCCTATTTCTATTTTTGTTGATGCTGGAGGTGTCGTGCAATCTTCAATCTGGTGTAGAATGACTGCAATAGAACCTCTGAGCCTGGAGAGTGTTGTTGAAACACTGATACTTGTAAGAAGTTGAGGAGCGAGAAAGCTTGAAGTCTGGAGCAAGAGGATTCACATTCACTAGAGATTGGAAATGAAAGCAAAAAATGTAGTCTTAAAGGAATCGTCGTCAACAAAGCCACCGACGTCAGCCAAATAATGATTGGCGTCAGTGGCTGAAGAATGGGAAAAGAGGCTATTTTTAGCCTTTTACCCCATTCTTCCAATTGTCAGGTCTAACTATCATTGGAAAATAGTCCAAGGTGGATTAAAGGAATGCGAGTGGCTAATGGGAGGGTTAAAATGGGGTTTAAGTAATTAGGATTTGGCATGGGGTGATGTGTAAAGGGGGTTATTAATTTAAAATAGTTAATTTATTTTAAATTAATAAATGTATGGGTTAGGAATGTTTAGGGGGTGGACCAAGGAGACCAAGGGGGAGGATGACCAAGGGATAGACATGATTTCAGTGTCTACATTTGCCCCTTTATGTCTTGTTGGTTGTTTTTGACAAACTGCAATACAAAAATAGGAGTTGGTTGCCCTAGGGATGGGATGAGGTGTTCCCCCCTCAAAGTGGGAGTTGAGGGAAGGGAACCTGAGATCGGGTGTCGATTTGACAAAGAGTGGATGGATAGGATGAAGGTTAGGGTGTGAATGCTACAAAGGGTGGGATTACACATATGCCACACCATGCGATAGGAAAGTCAAATTGTCATGGTCAAAGGTCGAGGAGTGCTAAAATTGAAATAACTGGGCCTTAGTATTTAGTCGTAGTTGATTGGGTTAATTGATCTAAGCTGTAGCTCCAATGGTCATCATGCTCCAAGTATCTTGGGCTCAAGAAGTACTCCTAGAAACATGAAAATGTCACAAGTAATGTGGATCAACTTGCTCGCAATCCAATACTTGTGGGGGTCATGGACAATATGCTAACTAGTCGTGAGGTAGCGAGGGCAAAAACAACCAAGGCAAAGTTGTCTTGGAAGTGGTCATGGTCTGAGGAGATAGTCACAATCTCCAAAGTCATTAGTCGAGGATGGATAAAGGAATGGCTGAGCTAACCTCAGAAGACCCCATGTCAACAGAGTGTTGCCTATATAGCCCCTATTGTTAGGGCCTCAAGCCAATGTAGTTCTCCCAAAGAAGGGAGGAAGGGTCAAAGTGGTTGATGTGGTTGATGTGTTTGGTGTGGTCATGAGAACAATTTAGCACATCCCATATGTCAGATGGTACATGCTTGAGATGATGAGGGAGAAGAAGATGCGACAGCCTTTTCCATATTGTGCAATGGTGTATTTTATAACATTGGTCGGGGTTTTTCATCCCTAGCAAGTGTCCATATTAGGTGATGGATGTATGCTAAAAATGAAATGAGTCTATTTATGCGTCAGCAAGTAATGGTTTATGCTTGACATAAATTGTGTGGTCGATAGTTTCCATGTGTATTGTTGTCCACAAAAACTAGTGTGAATAGGCTATGGGAACGGTAGTGGTCGAAAAAGGGTTTGGTTGGTTTGGTTGGCAAATGATTTGATTGAATGTGACCAAAGATAAGGAGGAAGTGAAAGGAATTTTTGCCCTTTCATTGACAAGGACCATAATGATAGCATAGGTAGGGGGTTTTTAGAAACAAAAGCCCCATTCATGCAGTACGGTGTTGACCATTGGTTGTGTTAGAGAGGTAATCGAATCACTTTGACATTAAAATGAGATTAAAGTCCTTTGAGTAGGTGATGTGATATGTGAGGAGAGGGTAACCCTTTTTAGTATGGATAACTTTGCCCCTTTTTATAAGAGACCCTAAGAACAACTATAAGCCAAGTCCATGACTTTTTTCTTTTTTTTGGCAGACTGATCAATGCGGAAAGTCTACATAGAGATGTCATTTTGTTTTGTGGTCATTTGTGAAGTTGATTGATGTGGGAAGCTTCTGATAGAGTGCTATTTGTAACAAGAGTTTAGTCATAGCCATCCTTCGAGGGAGTGGTCTATATTTGTGCTTTATATATTTGAGGGCTTTGAATAGCTATCCTTTGAGGGAGCAGTCTATTAGCTACAACAATGATGATACATTTGTCCTTTGAGGGAACAGTCTACATTTAGAATGTATGACCTTTGATATTTTGACATTTTAATTTATTTTTGATAGAATTTTGAGTCGTGGACAAGACTATAGAAGTGTGAGGGATCCCTTTTATTAGGACAAAGCATCCATACAAAGGGGGTTACATAGTATTTGTTTAGGGGAATAGGGTTGAAAGGAATGAGGATTAAGAGGATAGGGATTGCTCAAGGGACAATCTCAAGTTAAATGTCAAGTGAATGAGTACTCATCTAACAGTAAAATGGTTGCAAATGTAAGGCATTAAGGGGCTCAAGTTCTGGTCAGCCTTCAAGAGAAGACAGACGATAAGTCCCTGATCCATACCAATGTGTTATGATGTAAGGTCTGAGCCAATTAAGAGCAAATTTGCCTCATTTACTTCATTCTATATTGGTCACATGTTGATTTTCTTTGAGGATGAGGTCTCTAATTTTAAAATCTTGTTCTCTCAAATTTTTGTCATAGGCTTGCTTGATGCGATTTTGATAAACATGGAGATGGTTGAGGGCAACAAGACGATGTTCATCGAGTAACTCAAGTTGAGCTAAGTGATCTTGATGAAAGTCATCGTTAGAAAGAATGTCATGCAGAGAGATGCACAGAGATGGGATCTATACTTTGAGAGGTAGGACAACCTCTGTTTCATACACTAGAGAGAAAGGTGTAGCACCTGTAGAGGTTTGGATGCTAGTGTGGTAGGCCCACAAAGCGAAGGGAATGTGAATGTGCCAATCCCTTCCAGTGTCATTAACCACCTTCATGAGAATTTTAGTTAAAATTTTGTTGGAAGCCTTGGCCTACCCATTTACTTGTGGGTAATAAGGTGAAGAGAAGTTGAGCTTGATGTCAAATGAGTCACAGAGTGTTTGGATAGTTTTGTTTTTGAATGACTTACCGTTATCGGTGATGATTTTTTGAGGTACACCGAAATGACAGATGATGTGGGTATTGATGAAGTCAATAATTTTGTCAGCTTTGTGGATACAAGAGGAATAGCTTCCACCCATTTAGTGAAATACTCAGTGGTGGTGATAATGGACTGATGACAAAGAGATGAATGAGGGTTAGTCTCACCGATGAAATCTAAGTCCCATTATGAAAAAGGCCAAAAATCTTGAGTGACTTGTAGAGCGTGGCTCAGGAGGTGAAGTAAGTTAGCATTCTACTGGCACTTGATATAATGCCAAATATAGTCACTATAGTCTTGATGAAGAGTGGGCCAATAATAGCCCAAGTGAAGGATGTGCTTGGCAACCGAGTTACCACTAAAGTGTTTGCCATAAATCCCATCATGGACTTGTTTAATGGCATGAGATGCTTCAGTGGAGGTTAGACAATGAATAAGGAGGCTATCAAAACCTCTTTTCTATAGAATTCCTCCTAGCATAGTATATCAAGCCATGCATTTGATGAAAGCTCGTCGTGCATTGCTAGAGAGATCGAGAGGAATGATAGAATGAGTCAAGTAGTCCACAAGTTGTTTATGCCACACATCCTAAGGACTAGAGTCTATGGTGTTGATGAGGTTGATGTTAGTGGAAATGTATAAAGGAAATGACACATGATGTACCATGACGTAAATTCTTGATGAAGATGATGAAGAGGGGATATGTGAGGCGAGAGAAGCCATGGTGTCAGCAAACTTATTTATAGATCGAGGAACAGTCCGCAAGAGGTAATGGTCAAAATATGCTAGGAGGGTGTCAACACAGTGTTTGTATCTTTGTCAAACTTTGTTTTTACAAAGATATGAACTGTTGATTTGATTGACGACTAGTTATGAGTCACCAAAGATGTTGATGGTCTTGATGCTTAAAGAAAGGGTGATTTGAAGTCCCAAAATTAAGGCTTCATATTTATCCATATTATTGGTACATTCAAAGTTAAGTTTGAAAGATAGAGGCATGGGTTCACTTTCATGTAGGATGAGAATGACTCATCCACCCCCATCGAGTTGACATTTAGAGCCATCGAAGAACATCGTCATTTGGTAGAATGTGTCATCAGTCGAGAGGGTGGTGATCGATTAATTGGGGAACTCGCACTGAGAATGTTGATTGTTAGGTAGAGGGGCATCTACCAGTTGGTCAGTGATTGTTTTCCCCTTGATGGATTTCTGCTAGATGAATTCCAAGTCAAACTCAATAAGAAGCATGGGCCAATGAGCAATACGCTGGTTTTGGTATGGCTTGGAATGCATATATTTAAGAGGGTTAGTGTGAGTGATGACAAAGGTTTTGTGATTAAGAAGATAATGACGGAGCTTGGTAGTGGAAAAGACTAACACCAAATAGAGTTTCTCAGTATGAGTATGCTGAGTTTCATAGTCAACAAGTGTTCAGCTTATATACTAAACTGCTTGTTCATGGTGTTGCTCATCTTGGTGCACGATCATGGCACCTAACGAATGGTTGGTTGCTGAGATGTAAAGGTAGAAGGGTTGGTCATCCTTAGGTGGAATGAGGACTGGTGGGGAGAGCAGATAGCATTTGAGGGCTTCAAAAGCCTCTTGACAGTTCTTATCCCAATTAAAGGAGACATCCTTCTTGAGGAGATGATAAAAGGGTTGGCAGTGGTCAGAGAGCTGTGAGATGAAGTGATAGATGGATTGGAGCTTCCCTTGTAGGCTACAAAGTTGCTTGAGATTGGTCAAAGGTGGCATCTTGAGTATAGCCTAGATTTTAGTGAGATCTATCTCAATGCCATGGAGAGAAACAATTAACCCTAGGAGCTTCCCTAAGAGGACCCCAAAGTTGCATTTCTTGGGGTTAAGGCAGACATTGTACTAAAGAAGGTGAGAGAAGATGATCTTGAGGATGGTCAAATGGTTGTGATGAAGCTTAGACTTGCCTAACAGGTCATCCACATAGTCCTCCATGATTTTATGGAGGAGATCATGAAAAATGTAAGTCATGGCACATTGGTATGTGGCGCTTGTGTTCTTCAAGCCAAAAGGCATGACCCTATAGTAGAAAGTCCTCCATGGGGTGATGAAGGTAGTCTTGTGCTGATCTTTCAGTGCAATTAGGATTTGGTTATATCCTAAAAACCTGTCCATGAGTAATAACATCTCATGACCGGCCATGAGATCAATAAGTTGGTCAATGTTGGGAAGAGGAAAATCATCTTTGGGGCAGGCTAGGTTGAGGTTATGATAGTCAGTGCAGATTTAGATCCCCCCAGTTGCTTTGGTGATAGGGACAATGTTAGATGCCCACTGTAGATAATCAAGGGGTTGGATGAAAGAGACAGAGAGAAGATGCTGAAGCTCCTCTTTGACAAGGATCGCAATGTGAGGATGCATCATTCAAAGCTTTTGTCTAACAGTCCTAGCCTTTGGGTTTGTGATGATGTTATGAGTGGCAATGTTAGGGTCGATGCCAGGCATGTCACTGTATGCCTAGGCAAAGGCCTTGCTATGGGATAAAAGAAAGATGGTGTAATCGATCTGTTCTTGGGTGTCCAAAGATTAACTAATCTTTAAGACATGAGGAACATCAGAAGATGGAAGGTTAATGTCAATGGTCAATTCATTTAACATAACCTATGTTTTAAAAGGGAGGGAGCATTAAATTAAAGAGTCGTCAGTGCCCATGTAGGTGAGAATGGCATCGTCATCTACGTAGTGGATAGTGTTGATGGTTGTTGACTCATCATCTATCATGTTGGGATGAATGAGAGGGAGAGACCTAGATACCCCACTTAATTGATAGGTTAGGGATTCCAAGTGGATGGTGTTTATGCAAAAAAAACTAGGAGGGATAGAAACCACTGACTCCATAGGTGAGGATGGGGGAATAGGTGAGCTTGGCAGAGATTGGTCTATGATGGGTTTGGGACAAAGGTTTGTAAAAGCCTTGGTGGGTTCTTGGAAACCCAGACCATATTGTTTCTTGGTATTATTGTCATTGGGTGGTTTGATGGGTTGATGGGAGCCTTGTTCATAGCACTCAAAGCCAAAACCCTTCCATGCACACCTATAAAGGTAGGTATGAGCAAAGGTGGGGTTTCCAAGAAAGGAGAAGTCAGATGTGAATGGTTGAGGTGAGGAGAGAGGATTCCCCTCAGTAGGAGCTTGATCTAGCCCCTCATAGATGAGGTTTGTTCCAAGGTTAGGAGGACCATAAGGGATGACCATTCTGATTCAATGGTCATAACTTGGACTGTGATGAAGCTATCCATACTCTTGCAGAGTCTAGAACATGTCTAAGGTATGTAAGTGATATTCCCCAAGTGAAAGTCATTGGAAGATATCTTCCATGGGGTCTTTGGTTGTCGCTTGAGAAGGTGATGTGGGGGCAACCACTGTTTTCATGTTTGTTGAAGATTCCATAGATGGAGGTGGTGTTTGGGTTAGTGTCTTGAGAGAGATGAGAACATCATTTGGTCGATAGGTCATGTTACAAGTCTTGAAAGGGGATGGGTCAGTAGGAATGACATGGACTTGCCTGTCGTGTTCAAATTTGACACAACGGTGTAGTGTAGAAGGAATGCAAGCCATGGCACGGATCTAGGGTCATCCTTGTGACATGTTATATTGGAACTCTCCATCTATGATGTAGAAGAGCTTTGGGACTATGCGTGGGCCAATGAAAATATAGATGATGATGGTGCCAATGGTGGTAGCAGTGGTGTCATTAAAGGATTGAAGGATTGCATCAGTTTTTTATACGCAATTCTTGGGGAGGGCCAATTGATCAAAGGCATGGGTAGAAATGATGTTAATGATGGTGCCTCTATCAATCATGACTCACTTAATGCGGGTGTGATCAACATAGGCTGTGATGAAAAGAACAGCATCCTGATCTTTTGAATTAGAGGTAAGAATTTCAAAATTGTTAAAAGTGATAGAGGCAATGGGGGATAATGAGTGGACCAAGGTAGCGAGTGGTTGGGGGTCTTTGAGTTGGACCTCCACTACTTATAAGGCTCTGATTAGGGCTTGACGGTGCTGGGGTGAGCTTTAGATGAGGTCATACAAGGTCGTCTTCATGAGCATTTGGTGAAGTTGTTTTAATATAGAGTCATGGATTGCCCCTGATGAAGAGGGTTGAGATGCACCCAAGATGGAAATCTTGGGCTTTGGTGGTTAAGGTGGCTGGACAAAAGGGTAGGTCTAAGAAATAATAGCTTTTTCTTTTACCTTATCCTTTTTTGACCTAGTGGTTATGTGGATGGCATTAATCTCAAAAAGAGGGGGTGAAAGAGGTGAAGGGACCATAGTCTGTTGATGAGATGCCAATCAGGGTGATGTTGGGGATCAACCAACAATATGATTACACTTATGAAAGTAATAAACCATGGAATTAAATCAGATAGATAAGTAACTAGAATCAGATAATAGCAAAGAACAAGATATACAAGAAACCACCCTGAAAACTTGTATTAAACTCTTTACAAAAGGAATACAATTGAAGAAACTTCTTTCTTCCACACCTCTCTCAGATGCACAAGATCTCTCTCTAGATCTCTATCCCTTAAAATCTCTCTCTCTCAATTACAATCAACTCCAACAACCTGGATTGATGCAACTCTGTACTATTCTTCAACATTCACATACAATGAACTACTACAATAATCACACTAAGCTAAGAAGATCTAATTCTACATATAAAATTAGGAAACTTGAGCATGCACTTACAACCAACAGTTAAGCCTCTTGAATAAGGGCTCTAAAAACAATCTTATTAATAATAAAAACACAAACTTAAGACTAAGAATTAAACTCATCATGAAAACACTCACTTCTGTCCTCAGAAATAACATTCTAGATGCACAAGTAACTGATGCTGGTTCCTGCGTGCTTGCTTATGACCGACGTCGGTCGATCATCTAATGATGCCGACGTCTCTTCAACTGCACTGGACTGATGTCAATTGCTCCTGACCAACTCTAGTGACTGTGTAAACCTGCAACTTTGGTAATGCACTAATATGTGAAGCTTTTAGGCTCCACACCTTAACAATCTCCCACTTGGAGATAAACAGCTGCACCAGTACCTGTACAACAACATCTTCTAGCTCCTCCATCTTCAACTCAATCATGAAGACCAACAAAAGTTGAATGAAGATTCAACTTCTCCTTTGTAACTGGCTTGGTTAACATATCAGTAGGATTCCTATCTATATGGATCTTCTCCAACTTCAAATCACCATCTTCCAATACCTACCATATGAAGTGGTACCTTAGCTATATGCGCTTGGTTCTTGAATGAAAAGCTAAATTCTTAGCCAAATGTATTGCACTCTGATTGTCACTATACAATCTACAACTCCCATGCTCCCCTCTAAGCTCTTCCATGAACTGTGTCATCCATATCATCTCTTTGCTAGCTTCTGTGGCTATAATATACTCTACTTTTGTAGTTGACAAGGCAACAACCTTTTGCAACTTAGATATCCAGCTAATCGTCATTCCACCTACAGTGAAAACATAACCTGTAGTGCTCCTCCTACCATCCAAATCACCTACCATATCTGAATCTACATAACCATGTAGAGAAGTATCTGAACCTCCATAGCACAAGTGCCTACTGCTGGTTCCTCTCAGATATCTAAGGATCCACTGAACTGCTTTCCAATGTTCCTTACCTAGATTGGCCATATACTTACTTACAACTCCCACTGCTTGGGTAATATCCAGTCTAGTACACACCATTGCATACATCAAACTCCCTACTATGGAAGAATATGGAACCTTACTCATGTACTCTACCTCATCATGTGAATTAGGACATTGTTATTTACTCAACTTAAAATGTCCAGCCAAAGGAGTGCTTACCAGTTTAGCATCCTACATATTCAACCATTTCAACACCTTGTCCACATAATCCTCTTGAGACAATATCAACCTGTGATTTTTCCTATCTCTCTTAATGCTCATGCCAAGGATTTTCTTTGCTTCTCCCAAATCCTTCATAGCAAATGTTTGAGCTAATTTCATCTTAAGCTCAGAGATATCTTGCATGTGTGATCCTGTAACCAGCATATCATCTACATACAACAATAGAATAATATATCTACCATTATCCAATCTCTTAAAATACACACAATGGTCAGATTGACACCTACTATAGCCATGCTTAGTCATAAACCTATCAAATTTCAAATACCACTGTTTAAGAGCTTGCTTGAGGCCATACAAGCTTTTCTTCAATATGCACACTAACTTCTCCTTACCTTTGACCTCAAATCCTTCTGATTGTTCCATATAAATTTCCTCATCCAAATTTCGATGAAGAAATATTGTCTTAACATCTAGCTGCTCAAGATGTAAATCCTCAATAGCAACCAAAGACAGTACAATCTGTATAGAAGTCATTTTAACAACAGGAGAAAAAATCTCACCAAAATCAATACCTGGCTTTTGTGCAAATCTTTTCACTACCAATCTGGCCTTATATCTCATCTGTCCATTCTCACCTTCTTTCAACCTATAGGTCCATTTGTTCTTCAGTGTCATCTTACCAGCTGGCAATTCAACCAAATCCCATGTTTGGTTCTCTCTTAAGGACTCCATCTCCTCAAGCATGCCATGCTCCCACTGACTCTTAGACTCCACCTATATTGCTTCTTCAAAACTCTTTGGTTCTCCACCATCAGTTAGAAATAAATAGAATAATGAAGGAGAATATCTAATTGGAGGCTTACTTACCCTTTCAGACCTCCTGATGGGTGTCTGAGACTTGTTCACAACACGTTGTCCACCCAAATTCTCTGACAGTGACCGACCTCAGTCACCTTGAAACCTACTACTGGCCGACACCAATTCTGCCTGACTGATGCCAGTGCCTGTCTTACTGACATTAGTCTCTGTATGATCAACATCGGTTTCTATTCTGCAGACACTGGTTCCTCTCCTGTCGACGTTAGTCTCTGTGTTTTCCTACAAGTGATTATCTCTTTTTCCCATGAGCTCATTTTGGACCATCACCTCGTCCAATTCACTATTGCTCTATCCAAATTGATTCAACTTCTTCATCTAATCACTATACATCAATTTTTCATTGAAAATAACGTCACGACTCCTAATTATCTTGTTAGTTCTTAGATTCCAAAATCTAAAACCAAAATCATCTGAGCCATAGCCAATAAATGTGCACCTCATAGACTTAGCATCCAACTTCTTTCTATTTTCCTTATCTACGTGCATAAAGGCTTCACAACTACAAACTTTGAGAAAAGAGAGATCTACCTTTTTACCTATCCAAGCCTCTTCTGGAATTCCACCATCCAGAGTTGTAGAGGGTCCTCTGTTAATTAGGTACACTGCAGTGTCAATAGCTTCTACCCAAAACTCTAAGGGCAAACCAACATGCAATCTCATACATCTTGCATGCTCCATGATTGTTCTATTCATCCTTTCAGCAATTCCATTCTGCTAAGGTGTCCTTGGAACCATCCTTTGCCTACGGATGCCATGCATGTAACAATACTAGTTGAACTTATAACTGCAGAACTCTCCACCATTGTCAGATCTTAGGAACTTTAATTTTTTGCCTGTTTCATTCTCAACCATAGCTTTCCAAATCTTAAAAGTCTCAAATACATCATATTTCTTCTTAATACAGTAGATCCATACCTTTCTTGTAGCATCATCTATGAACGAAACATAGTACCGTGATCCTCCAATAGAAGCTACCTGAGCTGGTCCCCACACATCTGTGTGAACAAGCTACAACTTATGCTTCTTCTTTGTAGACCCAGTCTTGAGAAAACTAACCCTTTTCTATTTTCCAAATACGTAGTGCTCACAAAATTCTAGATCCATGTTTTTCAAATCTTAAAGCTTACCTTTAGACTTAAGAATTAACATCCCCTTCTCGCTCATGTGGCCAAGCCTTGAGTGCCACAATTTTGCATCCACATCTAAAGTAGATAATACAGAAGGAGAATTGTTAGTAACACAATTACACAAATAGAGAGTACCTACTCTCTTACCTCTGGCCATAACAAGTGCACCCTTGGTCACCTTCCAAGATTCTGCTGTGAGAGTTACTGTACAACCCTCATCCCCTACCTTTCTTGCAGAAATCAAATTTCTCTTCAAGCTAGGAACATGCATAACTTCTCTCAACACCCATGTGTTGCCATTCTACATTTTCAGCTGTACTTTACCTTTGCCAATAATTTTACAGGGTTCATCATCCCTTAGATATACTATTCAAAAATCTCCATGGATATAGTCACAAAAATATTCCCTATTAGGGGTAGCATGAAAAGATGCACCAGAATCTAACACCCAAGATTCTATATTATTATGCAAAGAGAATATTAAAGCATCTTGTGCAATACCTGCAACCTTTGCTTCTTCTTTTCCTTTGTGTTGATTATCCTCCTTAGGATTTGACCAGCAATCTCTGCTTATGTGCCCCATCTTTCCACAATTCCAGCACTGTGGCCTTCTACCATTTTTGGATTTGGATCTACCTCTCCCCTTAGACTTAGATCTTGATCTTCCTTTCTTGCTCTTCTCTTTTTTGCCTTCCCCTACTTTCAAAACTTAAATCATTCCCAGATGTCTCTTCCATGCTTTTCCTATGAATTTCCTCATTCAAGATAACACTAACAACATCCTCTACTTTTAAAATATTTGATGCAGATGCGGTATTGCTAACTACCATTACTAAGCTATGCCAACTTTCAGGCAAAGAACATAATATTAAAAGAGCTTTTATTTCATCATCAAATACAATTTTGATTGAATTGAATTGATTTAAAATACCATGGAAATCATTCAGGTGATTAGATACAGATCCACCTTCATGCATTTGCAAATTAAATAGCTGCTTCATATGATATACCTTATTAGAAGCTGAGGGTTTTTCATACAAATTTGCTAGAGTAATCATCAACTCTACCGTTGTTTTTGCCTGTGATAAATTAGATATCACAGTAGATGCTAGACTCAGTCTTATAGACTTCAGAGCCTTTCTGTCAAGAACTTCCCATTCTTCATCCTCCATGTCTGTTGGCTTCTTTACAATCCCACCTAATGGTAAGTATAGATCCTTCTGATACAGATAGTCCTCTATCTGCATTCTCCAATGTTGATAGTTTTTGCCATTGAACTTCTCCATTCTTAGTTTACTTTCATCTACCATTGCTTCTCCCACTCAAATAGAAATCCCTGCAGAAACTCCTGTGAGCAACCTATAATCAATACATACTACACAGATCTAAACCACCTGTTAGTGAACTTGAGCTTTGATACCAATTATTGGACATCAAAATCTAAACCTACAACCAAGGCTCTGATACCAATTGTTGGGAATCAACCAACAATATGATTACACTTATGAAAGCAATAAACCATGGAATTAAATAAGATAGATAAGTAACAAAAATCAGATAATAGCAAAGAACAAGAGATACAAGAAACCACCCTAAAAACTTGTATTAAACTCTTTACAAAAGGAATACAATTGAAGAAACTTCTTTCTTCCACACCTCTCTCAGATGCACAAGATCTCTCTCTAGATCTCTATCCCTTAAGAGCTCTCTCTCTCAAGTACAATCAACTCTAACAACCTATATTGATGCAACTCTATATTGTTCTTCAACATTCACATACAATGAACTACTACAATAATCACACTAAGCTAAGAAGATCTAATTCTACATATAGAATTAGGAAACTTGAGCATGCACTTACAACCAACAGTTAAGCCTCTTGAAAAAGGGCTCTAAAAATAATCTTACTAATAATAGAAATGCAAACTTAAGACTAAGACTTAAAATCATCATGCAAACACTCACTTCTCTCCTCAAAAATAGCATTCTAGATGCATAGGTAACCAATGCAAGTTCCTATCTACTTGCCTATGACCGACGTTAGCTGATCATCTGTCGATGCCGGCGTCTCTTTAACTGCACCAGACTGACGTCGGTCACTCCTGACTGATGTTGGTGACTATGTAAACCTGCAACTTTGGTAATGCGCTCATATGTGAATCTTTTAGGCTCCACACCTTAACAGGTGAGGAGGTATGAGAGATACAGGAAGGCATCAGAGGTCTGTGGTCAGTATCCTCAAGAAGAAAGGCATCTTTCTCCATGTATTGGTGAATGACAACCTTGAGGGCACAATAATTCTTGGTATCATGTCTCAGTGTGTGATGATATAGACAAATCTTAGTATCATCGAACCAGGATGGATTTGACCTGAGAGGTTGGAATGGTTTGATAGGTGGAAGGGTTATGCTAGAGGTTTCCAAAATTTGGTGCAATATCAAAGCATATGAACCTTAAAAGGGGTCTGTGCTTGTTGATGCATGAGATATTGGTGACTTCTACTTGGGAGGTGTTAAAGGAGGCATCCGTACCTCCTTTTGGGTTGGTGGTGCGGTGACGTGGGTAGATGACACTTTCTTTGTGAGAGGTGCTGAATTTTTTAGAGGTGATAGGCTTGTGATAGGCAAAGGAAGTAGTGGAGGTAACTTGTTTTGGTTAGGGGTTGGAGTAGTGAGCACCCTTATCATGGTAGAAGGATGAGGGCCCAAAATGGGGGGAAAAGGTGATGGTGATGGTGGAGGAGGAGTTCACCACCATGGTTTAGTAGTCATCTTTGGTTTGGTTTGAGGACCACTATTGGACGAGGCTAGATTCAAGTCTACCTTCACTTGCAGGTGAGTGAGGTTAGTGATGGGGTGAACACCAAGTGACTTGATCAGTTTTGATATGATGGATGAGGGTTTAGGTTTTGAAGTAGAAGTTTGATTCATTTTGGAGGCTTTGGGGGATTTTGTGACAAGAGGGTTGGTGGCATGAGATGAGACAAGCTGGTCAGGATGAGGAGCTTTGAGTCACTCCCATAAATCCTGATGTTTTACTTTCCTTGATTGGAGAAGTCCTAAATTCTCCATCAATCGAGAGAATGGTTGGGAATATGTTAGATGAGGTTTTGGTCCTTCAGAAGATGTGGATGGTTATAAGGCCGAAAGCATAGCAGTCTCAGACCCAAGGTGTGGGGGAGTCATAACTGGATCATATTTGGTCGAAGAAGGTGGAGAGATAGGTTCTTCTCTTGGTGGAGAAGGAACTGGAGAATGTGGCTCCTTAAGAGGATAAAGGGCAGGGATGATTTCCCCTTCTACCTGTGGTTGAGGAGTAGGAAAATTAGGGTTCTCCATTGGTAGCAGGAAGGATGAAGGTGAGGCTAGCGATGCTGGTATGGTCAAGGCATCCTCTAATATAAGAGAGGGTGATGGAGAACTAACTGGAGAAGAGGGTTCATCCATGTGTCATGGACTGATGGGCGGACTAACCTCTTGAGACTGTGAGAGAAGTTGGTCAGGTATGAGAGGTGAGACCGTGTTGACTGTGCGTATATTATGCTCTTGAGAGTCATTAGTCATGGTCTGCACATTGTTTTGGCTAGGAGGATGGTTAGGAAAATGTTGTTTGAAGATATAAATGTTCTGATTGGGTGGCATGTTTGGGTTGTCTAAGACAAGGTCACCTTTATCTAGCATGTCTTAAATGATGTTCTTAAGAGTCTTACAGTTGCTTGTGTCATGGCCTTTGACATAGTGGTAATTGTAAAAGTCATTCTCCCTATACCATGTAGGGACAGCACATGAGGGATCGAATTGAGGAGGTGGTTAGATTTGGGGGAGATTGAAGACTCCTTGTTTGACAAGTTTATCTAACACAAATGCATATGATTCTCCTAGTGGAGTATACTAATGCTACACATATCTTTGTTGGAATTGTTTGGTGATGTAGTCTGATGTGGAAGGTTGAGATTGGTTATTTGTTAAAGAAGATGATCGAAAAACTACATCATTTTTTGATGCCTTAGATTTGGAATTAGAAGAAGAAGGTTTAGAGGAAGAGTCATTGGACTTGGTGTTGGGGTTTGTACTCTACAATTTGACTTTGTTTTCCTTGACGGCATGTAGTTCAAGCTTCCTAGCCATCGTGAAAGCTTCGTCAAAGGTGCGAAATGTTTGGACCCAGAGAGTGGAGGAAATATGTTTGGCACACGCCTAGGAAAAGAGTTTGATGAGTTTGGGTTGAGGCACAGAGAAGGAGAGGTAGTTGATTAAGACTCTCCAACAGGCATTAAAATCAGCTATGGATTCATCGTCAAACTGTCTAATGGAGTATAGGTTCGTGATAGAGACCTTTTAGGTGATATTGATCGAGAAGTGGTCAAGGAAGAGTTGGGCTAGTTGGGTGAATGTGAAAAGAGAGTGTCTAGTGAGAAAGCTGTACCAGTCGAGGGTAGCACCAAAAAGTGACATGGGGAATGTGCATAGTAATAATGCATCATCATGTGCTATCATGTAACAGGCATGTCTGAATGCTTGCAGATGCTACTATGGGTCTTCCTTACTCTGGAAGTGAGTAAACTTAGGAAGTTCCCATTGATTGGGATACAGCCAGATTGGGATAGAGGGATGGATGGGTTCATTACAAGTTTGGTCATATGACAGGACATTTCTTATGCCTGAAACTGAGGTCTCTAGATTAGACATTTTGTCCATCAACATTTTGATTAGATCAGCTGACAAATTTGTGAGTGGGGCACCCCCTAGGTTGTAAGGCACTTGGAAGGTGCTAAAAGGGGCATATGACGTAGTCAGTTGCACTTGTATAGGTGTAATGTACTTATAACTAGTCATTAGGATAGAAGTGGAGACCAAAGGTAGTTGTGTTGTGAAGGTAGATGGCATGACTAGGCTTGATGTTGTCAGAGGTGGTTGAGTCATGGCAACACTATCTAAAGGATGAGTAGCCACCCTAGTGTTGATAGGGGCGAGAGTAGGTGGGATGGAGACAACTAGATTTTGGAAAGGGGTAGAGGTTTTTTGAATAGTTTGTGGTTGATGGGGGGTCGAAACCACAATGGAAGTGGGCCTAGAGATAGAAGGAGAAGCCACACTTATAAGATTAGTCATGGTCTGGTTATTAGTCAAGGTCATGGCCTGGGTGTCTATGGACTAGATTACAGATGTTGTGGATATGGCTACCATCTCAACTAAGGAGGTTGACATCCCATAAATTGGGTTGCCTGAGGAGTCTCATGTTTGACTTCACGTGAGATAGTGTTGAAGGGCCTTGACATTGAAGTGAAGGAACCTTTTGAAGTCTTAGTCTCCCTCAAAGACAATGGGAGGTTGAGTCAAAGTCGGTTGCGTAGGAGTTCATTTGGTCTCTGAATGATACTCCATTAGAGGACTGGTTATGGAGGGTGAAGGCAGGAGTGGTTATTGCCTCACATGGTCAACAAGAGTCTTGGTTTGACTACATGTCAAAAACCTTCAAGGCAAGAAAGGGTCAGGTTCCAAAAACTATGTTTTTCAGTCTCAAAAAACCAGAATGGGTGGACAGTAAGAAAGTCGGGTTTTAAGCTTGCTGTTTTGAGAAGAAAAATTTCGACAGTGACTGATGTCAGTAGAAAAACTGATGCAGGTGAAATAGGTTGCCAATGTCAGTCAAATAACCAATGCCAGCAAAGAAAGGTTTTTGACGTCAGTGGTAAAACCGATGTTAGTTATTGTGTTTTCCAAAAACTCATAAAATTTTAGAGTTTTTAGAAGAAAGAAGAAAACATCCTCACTAGCTCAAAAAACTAGATAAAGACATAAAAGAGAATGAAGACAAGTAGACCCTAACGTTAAATCATAAGAATAAACTTTTAGAATCATGTTGGCTTATGCCTTAGAGTGTGTTTAAGAAGTTGGCTTCTAGAACGGGTCGTAAAAGAAGTAGTCTAAGGTTAGTTTCAAGTTAGTTTCGGTGCTCAAGAGTCTGTATTAGGTTTCGTACGTGGCCTACTACTAGGAGCTTGCTCCCCTCACTTCATGAACCCAGAGCTGAGCTGGGCCACTTAGCCAGTATATACTTCCCCTAGAGATTATCCTCTGCCAGAGAACAAAGTGGGCTTTCCCCTTGGTAGTGAAGTCCAAGTGGGATTGCCGAGATGGGTAAGGTATCCACTAGGTTATGAAATCCTAGTCAGACCTTGTCTCAGGTGTGTTTAGATGTTTGATTTTATGCAAGTGGTTTGGATGTGTAACATAAGTCGCCTACGCTTTATTCATGATGCAGTTTTAATTACTAAATGTGTGGACTAAGTATGCATTTAGGAAGAAATGAAATGCAATGTAATTTAAGCCCAAATTGAAATGTGTGTTCGTATGTAGACAAGTGAGAAGAGGTTGAAGAGTATGACTTGACTAGTCTAAGATACAAGAAGGAAAGGTGACAAGAAGAAAAAGAAAGATTCTTTTTAACTTTGCTAATGATGTCTTTCGAAAGAGATAGAAGAAGAGAGATGCAAGGAGAGACCTAATTCACCTATATGAAAAGTATGCTTAGAAGAAAAAAGTATGAACCCAAGGAGAATTCCTAGGGTCCCACTGGGCATGCCAGAATGTTTCTAGCTAGATTTTTCCTTTTCTACATTCAAAAGAGATGAAAGAAACTAAAGTAATGGATAAGGGTTAGATGATACCCAGATGAGGTTTGTGCACCATATCTAGATGACTGAAGGGACTCCTCTTTGGCTATGGAGGATGACACCTGCAAAAGAAAGAGACTTAAACAAGAAAACTGTTAGATAGGTAGGTAGTGGACTGCCAAGCAATGCTTGATCCTAGAAGTGTAAAGACTTCTTGGAAGGGTGTCAGTCCACTGATTGATAAAAAAATAGAATGTTGCTAGAAAATGAAATGATAAAGGACTAAATAAAACAAATAGAAATAAATGTGTACCTATATGTGGCAATCTATCTTCCATAGTCACTGGCATCGATGGTTTTGTCGGTGTCGGTTGGTTAAGCTCCCCAACATCTGTTAGTCTGTCGATGTCAGTAGGGGCAATGGGCCTAGTGTTCGGCACCGATTAGGGAAACGAGGCTTTGGATGAGTCTCAGGTTAGTCTGTGGTTGACAGGATAGTCTGGGGTAGTCTGAGAGTCTGTGCAGGGTTTATAGGATAGAGAGTGTGGCCTGAAAGAAGGACCAAATGAAGAATAGGGATGTGTTACCAAAAAAGGGGTATGGGTAGGAGAAGGGCCTCTCAGCCTCTCTAGGAAGGAAGTCAATGTTGGTCTGGTTGAAAGTCAGGTCTGGGTTGATAATATGGGTTTGGACAAGTCTCAGGGCTATTTGTGGTCAATAAAGTAGTTTGGGGTGTCTGTGGGAGTCTTTAGTGGCTTGCTAGGTTTGCAGGGTAGAGAGTGTGGCTAAAAAGGGAGTGAATGGATGATAGGGGCAAAAGGAGAGATAAAGGTTAGAGAAGGCTTTTTAGCCTCTCTCGAAAGAATAGACTGGGTTGTGTCAAGAATGTTTGGAAATGTACAGTAATTTGATTGTTAATGTATTTAAAAAGATAGTAAAATAAGACCAATACAAATACTTACATGTGGGTGGAGAGGTAGAGGTATGGGTGGTCTGTTTCCATTATCGCTGATGCTAGAGGTGTCGTGCAATCTTCAATCTGGTGCAAAATGATTGGAGTAGAACCTCTGAGCCTAGAGAGTGTTGTTGAAACATTGATACCTATAAGAAGTTGGGGAGTGAGAAAGCTTGAAGTTTTGAGCAAGAGGATTCACATTCACAAGAGACTAGCAACAGAAGCAAAAAATGTAGTCTTAAAGGAACCGTCATCGACAAAACCGCTAACGTTGGTTGAATAATGACTGACATCAGCAGCTGAAGAATGGGAAAAGAGGCTATTTTTAGCCTTTTTCTCCATTCTTCCAACTGTAGGGTCAAACTATCATTGGAAAATGGTCCAAGGCAGATTAAAGCAATGTGAGCAGCTAATGGGAGGGTTAAAATAGGGTTTAAGTAATTAGGATTTGGCATGGGGTGATGTGTCAAGGGGGTTATTAATTTAAAATAGTTAGTTTATTTTAAATTAATAAATGTGTGGGTTAGGAATGTTTAGGGGGTGGACCAAGGAGACCAAGGGGGTGGATGACCAAGGGATAGACACGATTTTGGTGTCTACATTTGCCCCTTTTTATCTTGTTGGTCATTCCTTACAAACTACAAGACAAAAATAGGAGTTGGTTGCCCCAAGTATGGGATGAGGTGTTCCCTCCTTAAAGCAGGAGTCGAGTGAAGGGAACCTAAGATCAGGTGTCGATTTGACAGAGAGTGGATGGATAGGATGAAGGTTAGGGTGTGAATGTTGTAAAGGGTGGGATTGCGCTATGCCACACCACACGATAAGAAAGTCAAATTTTCATGGTCAAAGGTTAACGAGTGCCAAAATCAAAATAACCAGGCCCCAACATTTAGTCATAGCTGATTGGGTTAAAGGATCTAAGATGTAGCTCCAATGGTCATCATACTCCAAGTATCTCAAGCTCAAGAAGTGCTCCTAGAAACATGAAAATTTCACAAGTAGTGTGGTTCAACTTGCTCATGATCCAATACTTATGGGGGTCAAGGACAATTTGCTAACTAGTTGTGAGGTAGCAAGGGCAAAAACAACCAAGGCAAAGTTGTCTTGGAAGTGGTCATGGTCTAAGGAGATAGTCGTGATCTCTAAGGTCATTGGTCAAGGATAAACAAAGGAATGACCGAGCTAACCTCAGAAGACCCCATGTCAACTGAGTGCTGCCTACATAGCCCCTGTTGTTAGGGCCTCATGCAAATGTAGTTATCCCAAAGAAGGGAGGAAGGGTCAAAGTGGTTGATGTGTTTGGTGTGGTCATGATAATGCTTTATCACATCCCATATGTTGGATGGTACATGCATTAGATGATGAGGGGGAAGAAGATGCTACAGCCTTTTTCATATTATGCAATGGTGTATTCTGTAACATTGGTAAAGGTTTTTCATCCCTAGCAAGTGTCCATATTAGGTGATGGATGTATGCTAAAAATGAAATGAGTCTATTTATGCATCACCAAGTAATGGTTTATGCTTGACATAAATTGTGTGGTCGATAGTTTCCATGTGTATTGGTGTCCACAGAAACTAGTGTGAATAGGCTATGGGAACGGTAGTGGTCAAAAAAGGGTTTGGTTAGTTTGGTTGGCAAATGATTTGATTAAATGTGACCAAAGATAAGCAAGAAGTGAAAGGCATTTTTTCCCTTTCATTGACAAGGACCATAATGATAGCATAGGTACGGGGTTTTTAGAGACAAAAGCCCCATTTATGCAGTATGGCATTGACCATTGGTTGTGTTAGAGAGGTAATCAAATCACTTTGACATTAAAATGAGCTCAAAGTCCCTTGAGTAGGTGATGTGATATGTGAGGAGAGGGTAACCCTTTTTAGTATGGATAACTTTTCCCCTTTTTATAGGAGACCCTGAGAACAACTATAAGCGAAGTCCATGACTTTTTTTTTGGCAGACTGATCAATGCGGGAAGTCTACATAGAGATTTCATTTTGTTTTGTGGTCATTTGTGAAGCTGATCAATGCAGGAAGCTTCTGATAGAGTGATGTTTGTAGCAAGAGTTTAGTATAGCCATCCTTTGAGGGAGTGGTCTATATTTGTGCTTTATATATTTGAGGGCTTTGAATAGCTGTCCTTTGAGGGAGTAGTCTATTATCTACAGCAATCATGATATAGCTGTCCTTCGAAGGAGCAGTCTGCATTTAGAATGTATGAAGTTTGATATTTTGACATTTCAATTTATTTTTGACAAAATTTTGAGTCATGGAAAAGACTATAGAAGTGTGAGGGCTCCCTTTTATTACGACAAAGTATCCATACAAAGGGGGTTACATAGTGTTTGTTTAGGGGAATAGGGTTGAAAGGTTTGAGGATTAAGAGGATAGGGATTGCTCAAGGGATGAGCTCAAGTTAAATGTCAAGTGAATGAGTACTCATCTAATAGTAAAATGGTAACAGATGCAAGGCATTAAGGGGCTCAAGTTCTAGTTAGCCTTCAAGAGAAGAGAGACGATAAGTCCCTGATCCATACCTATGCATTATGATGTAAGGTCCAAGCCAATTAGGAGCAAATTTGCCTCGTTTACTTTGTTTCATATTGGTCACATGTTGATTTTCTTTGAGGACGAGGTCTCCAATTTTAAAATCTCATTCTCTCATATTTTTGTCATAGGCTTGCTTGATGCAATTTTGATAAACATGGAGATGGTTGAGGGTAGCAAGATGATGTTCATCAAGTAACTCAAGTTGAGCTAAGTGATCTTGATGAAACTCATTGTTAGAAATAATGTCATGTAGAGAGAGGCACAGAGATGAGATCTGTACTTCGAGAGGTAGGACAGCTTTTATTCTATACACTAAAGAGAAAGGTGTAGCACCTGTAGAGGTTTAGATGCTAGTGCAGTAGGCCTATAAAGTGAAGGGAATGTGAATGTGCCAATCCCTTCTAGTGTCATTGACCACCTTCATGAGAATTTTAGTTAAGATTTTGTTGGAAGCCTCAGCCTACCCCTTTGCTTGTGGGTAGTAAGGGGAAGAGAAGCTGAGCTTGATGTCAAATGAGTCATAGAGTTTCTAGACAGTTTTGTTTTTGAATGACTTGTCGTTATCGATGATGATTTTGTGAGGGACACTGAAAAGATAGATGATGTGGGTATTGATGAAGTCAACAATTTTGTCAACTTTTGTGGAGATGAGAGGAATATCTTCCACCCATTTAGTGAAATACTTAGTGGTGGTGATAATGGATTGATGATGAAGAGACGAATGAGGGTTAATCTCATCGATGAGATCTAAGCCCCATTGTGAAAAAGTCCAAAAATCTTGAGTGACTTGCAGAGCATGGCTCGAGAGGTGAAGCAAGTTAGCATGCCACTGGCACTTGATACAACACCAAACATAGTCACTATAGTCTTGATGAAGAGTGGGCCAATAATAGCCCAAGTGAAGGATGCACATGGCAACTGAGTTACCACTAAAGTGTCTGCCACAAATCCCATCGTGGACTTGTTTAATGGCATGAGATGCTTCAGTGGAGGTTAGACAATGAAGAAGGAGGCCATCGAAACCTCTTTTGTAGAGAAGTCCTCCTAGCATAGTATATCGAGCCATGCATCTGATGAAAGCTCATCGTGCATTGCTAGAGATATCAAGAGGAATGATAAAATGAGTCAAGTAGTCTACAAGTTGTTTATACCACACATCCTGAGGACTAGAGTCTATGGTGTTGATGAGGTTAATGTTAGTAGAAATGTATGAAGGTAATGGCACATGATGTACCATGACATAAATTCTTGATGAAGATGATGAAGAGGAGATATGTGAGGTGAGAGAAGCCATGGTGTCAGCAAACTTATTTGTAGATCGAGGAACAGTCTGCAAGAGGTAATGGTCGAAATATACTAGGAGGGTGTCAACACAGTGTTTATATCTTTGTAAAACTTCATTTTTATAAAGATATGAATCATTGATTTGATTGATGACTAGTTGTGAGTTGCCAAAGATGTTGATGGTCTTGATGCTTAAAGAAAGGGCGGTTTGAAGTCCCAACATTAAGGCTTCATATTTAGCCATATTATTGGTACATTCAAAGTTGAGTTTGAAAGACAGAGGCATGGGTTCACTTTCATGTGGGATGAGAATGACTCCTGCACCCCCACTAAGTTGACATTTGGAGCCATCAAAGAACATCATAATTTGGTAGAATGTGTCATTAGTCGAGAGGGTGGTGATCGATTCATCGGGGAACTTGCACTGAGAAGGTTGATTGTCAGGTAGAGGGGCATCTGCAAGTTGGTCAGTGATTGCTTGCCCCTTGATGGATTTCTGCTGGATGAATTCCAAGTCAAACTCAGCAAGAAGCATGAGCCAGTGAGCCATACGCTGGTTTTGGTATGGCTTAGAATGCATATACTTAAGAGGGTCAGTGTGAGTGATGACAAAGGTTTTGTGATTGAGAAGATAATGACGAAGCTTGGTAGCAGTAAAGACTAATGCCAAATAGAGTTTCTCGGTATGAGTATATCAATTTTCATTGTCGACAAGTGTTTGGTTTATATAGTAAACTACTTGTTCACGGTGTTGCTCATCTTGGTGCGTGATCATGGCACCTAAAAAATGGTTGGTTGCTGAGATGTAAAGGTAGAAGGGTTGGTCATCTTTAGGTGGAATGAGGACTGGTGGGGAGAGTAGATAACATTTGAGGGCTTCAAAAGCCTCTTGACAGTCCTTATCCCAATTAAAGGAGACATCCTTCTTGAGGAGATGATGAAATTGTTGGCAGCGGTCAGAGAACTATGAGATGAAGAGAAGGATGGATTGGATCTTCCCCTCTAGGCTAAAAAGTTGCTTGAGATTGGTCAGAGGTGGCATCTTGAGTATAGCCCAAATTTTAGCGAGATCTATCTCAATGCCACGGAGAGAAACGATGAACCCTAGGAGCTTCCCTGAGAGGACCCCAAAGATGCATTTCTTGGGGTTAAGGTAGACATTATACTGAAGAAAGAAAGAGAAGATGATCTTGAGGATGGTCAAATGGTCATGACAAAGCTTAGACTTGCCTATCAGGTCATCCACATAGTCCTCCATGATTTTATGGAGGAGATCATGAAAAATGTAAGTCATGGCACGTTGGTATGTGGCACCAACATTCTCTAGGCCAAAAGGCATGACCCTATAGTAGAAAGTCCCCCATGGGGTGATGAAAGTAGTCTTGTGCTAATCTTCTTATGTAATCAAGATTTGGTTATATCCTAAAAACCCATCCATGAGTGATAACATCTCATGACCGGCCATGAGATCAACAAGTTGGTCAATGTTGGGAAGAGGAAAATCATCTTTGGGGTAGGCTAGGTTAAGGTCATGATAGTTGGTGCAGATTCAAATCCTCGTAGTTGCTTTGGTGATAGGGATGATGTTAGACACCCACTATGAATAATCAATGAGTTAGATGAAAGAGACAGAGAGAAGATGTTGAAGCTCCTCTTTGACAAGGAACGTAATGCGAGGATGCATCTTTCTAAGCTTTTGCCTAACAGGCTTAGCCTCTGGGTTTGTGACGATGTTATGAGTGGCAATGTTAGGGTCAATGCCAAGCATGTCACTATATGCCTAGGCAAAGGCCTTGCTATGGTCTAAAAGAAAGCTGGTGTAGTCGATATGCTCTTGGGTGTCAAAAGATTGACCAATCCTTAAGACATGAGGAACATCAAAAGATGGAAGGTTAATGTCAATGGTCGATTCATTTAAAATAACCTACATTTCAAAAGGGAGGGAGCATTAAGTGAAAGAGTCATCAGCACCCATGTAGGTGAGAATGGCATTATCATCTACACGATGGATAGTGTTGATGGTTACCGACTCATCATCTATCATGTTGGGATGAATGAGAGGGAGAGACCTAGATACCTTGCTTAATTGATAGGTTTGGGGTTCCAAGTGGATGGTGTTTATGTAAACAAAAAACTAGGAGGGATAGAAACCACTGACTCCATAGGTGAGGATGGGGGAATAGGTGAGCTTGGCAGAGATTGGTCTATGATGGGTTCGGGACAAAGGTTTACATAAGCCTCGATGGGTTGTTGGAAACCCAGACCATATCTCTTCTTGGTATTGTCATCGTTGGGTGGTTCGATGGGTTGATGGGAGCCTTATTGGTAGCACCCAAAGCCAAAACCCTTCCATACACACCTATAAAGGTAGGTATGAGCAAAGGTGGGGTTGCCAAGAAAGGAGAAGTTGGATGTGAATGGTTGAGGTGAGGAGAGAGGATTCCCATCAGTAAGAGATTGATCTAGCCCCCCATAGATGATGTTTGTTTGAAGGTTAGGAGGACCATAAGGGATGATGATTCCAATTTGATGGTCATAACTTGGAATGTGATGAAACTGTCCATACTCTTACAGAGTCTAGAATATGTCTAAGGTAAGTGAGCGATATTCCCTAAGTGAATGTCATTAGAAGATATCTTCCATGGGGTCCTTAGTTATCACTTGAGAAGGTGATGTGGGGGCAACCATCATTTGCATGCTTTTTTAAGCTTTTGTGGATGGAGGTGGTGTTTGGGTTGGTGTCTTGAGAGGGATGAGAATGTCATTTGGTTGATAGGTCATGTTACAAGTCTTAAAAGGGGATGGGTTGGTAGGAATGACATGGACTTGCCCGTCATGTTCAAATTTGACACAACGGTGCAGTGTAGAAGGAACGCAAGCCATGGCACAGATCCAGGGCCACCTTAGTAACATGTTATATTGAAACTCTCCCTCGATGATGTAGAAGAGCTCCAAGATTATGCACGGGACAATGCAAATATGGAAGATGATGGTGCCAATGGTGGTAGCGGTGGTGTCATTAAAGGATCGAAGGATTGTGTCTATTTTTGATACACAATTCATGGGGATGGCCAATTGATCAAAAACATGGGTAGAAATGATGTTAATGCTGGCACTTCCATCAATCATGACTCACTTAACGTGGGTGCGATCAACATAGGCTGTGATGAAAAGAGCAGCATCTTGATCTTTCGAATTAGAGGTAAGAATTTTAGAATTGCTAAAAGTGATAGAGGCAATGGGGAATAACGAGTGGACTAGGGTAGCGAGTGGTTGGGGGTCTTTTGGTTGGACCTTTGTTACCTATAAGGCTCTGATTAGGGCTTGACAGTGCTGGGGTGAGCTTTAGATGAGGTCATACAAGGTCATCTTCATGGGCATTTGGTGAAGCTATTTTAACATAGAGTCATGGATTACCCCTAAAGAAGAGGGTTGAGATGCACCCAAGATTGAAATCTTGGGCTTTGGTGGTTGAGGTGACTGGACAAAAGGGTAGGTCCAAAGAATAACAGCTTTTTATTTTACCTTATCCTTTTGTGACCTAGTGGTTACGTGGATGGCATTAATTTCAAAAAGAGGGGGTCAAAGAGGTGAAGGGACCATAGTCTGTTGATGAGATGTCAATGAGGGTGAAGAGGTATGAGAGATACGAGAAGGCATCAGAGGTTTATAGTTAGTATCCCCACGAAGAAAGGTGTCTTTTTCCATGTATTGGTGAATGGCAACCTTGAGGGCACAACAATTCTCGATATCATGTCCTGGTGTGTGATGATATAGACAAATATTAGTATCATCGAACCAAGATGGCTTTGACCTGAGAGGTTGGAATGGTTTGATAGGCGGAAGGGATATGCTAGAGGTTTGCAAAAGTCAGTGCAATATCAAAGCATATGAACCTACAAAGTGGTTTGTACTTGTTGATGCATGAGATATTGATGACTTCTACTTGGGAGGTGTTGAAGGAGGCTTTCATACCTCCTTCTGGGTTGGTGGTGTGGTGACGTGGGTAGATGACACTTTCTTTATGAGAGGTGCCAAATTTTTTAGAGGTGATAGGCTTGTGATAGGCAAAAGAAGTAGCGGAGGTAACTTGTTTTGGCTAGGGGATGGAGTAGGGAGCACTCCTATCATGGTAGAAGGATGAGGGCCCAAAATGGAGGGCAAAGTTGATGGTGATGGTGGAGGGGGAGTTTTTTGGCATGGTTTAGTAGCCGTCTTTGGTTTGGTTTGAGGACCACTATTGGGCGAGGCTAGGTTCAAGTCTACCTTCACTTGCAGGTGAGTGAGGTTAGTGATGGGGTGAACACCAAGTGACTTGATCAGTTTTGATATGGTGGATGAGGGTTTAGGTTCTGAAGTATAAGTTTGATTCATGTTGGAGGCTTTGGGGTATTTTGTCACAAGAGGGTCGGTGGCATGAGATGAGACAAGCTAGTTAGGATGAGAAGCTTTGAGTCACTCCCATAAAGCCTGATGTTCTACTTTCCTTGATTGGAAAAGTCCTAGTATCTCCATCACTCGAGAGAATGGTCGGGAGGATGGCATATGAGGTTTTGGTCCTTCAAAAGATGTGGATGGTTATGGGGCTGAAGGCATAGCAGTCTTAGACCCAAGGTGTGGGGGAGTCATAACTGGATCATCTTTGGTCGAAGAAGGTGTAGAGATAGGTTCTTCTCTTGGTGGAGAAGGAACTGGAGAATGTGGCTCCTCAAGAGGATAAAGGGCAAGGATGATTGCACCTTCTACCTATGGTTGAGGAGTAGGAAAAGTAGGGTCCTCTATTGGTAGTAGGAAGGATGAAGGCGGGGCTAGCGGTGCTGGTATGGTCAAGGCGTCCTCCAATATAGGAGAGGTCGATGGAGAACTAATGGGAGAGGAGGGTTCGTCCATGTGTGATGGACTGATGGCCAGACTAACCTCTTTAGATTGTGAGAGAGGTTGGTTAGGTATGAGAGGCAAGACCGTGTTGACTGTGCGTATATTATGCTCTTGAGAGTCATTAGTCATGGTCTGCACATTGTTTTGGCTAGGAGGATGGTTAGGAAAAGGTTGTTTGAAGATATCAACGTTTTGATTGGGTGGCAGGTTTAGGTTGTCTAATACAAGGTCACCTTTATCTAGCATGTCTTGAATGATGTTTTTGAGAGTCTTACAGTTGCTCGTGTCATGGCCTTTGACACAGTGGTAATTACAGAAGTCATTCTCCCTATACCGCATAGGGATAGCGCTTGAGGGATCGAATTGAGGAGGCAGTCAGATTTGGGGAAATTAAGGACTCCCTATTTGACAAGTTTATCCAACATAAATGCATATGATTCTCCTAATGGAGTATACTAATGCTACACATATCTTTGCTAGAATTGTTTGGTGATGTAGTCTGATGTGGAAGGCTAAGATTGGTTATTTGTTGAAGAAGATGATATAATAACTATAGCATTTACTGATGGCTTAGATTTGGAATTAGAAGAAGAAGGTTTAGAGGAAGAGTCATTGGACTTGGTGTTGGGTTTTTACTCTACAATTTGACTTTGTTTTCCATGACGGCATGTAGTTCAAGCTTCTTAGCCATTGTGAAAGCTTCGTCAAATGTGCAAAATGTTTGGACCCAGAGAGTGGAGGAAATATGTTTAGCACACACTTGGGAAAAGAGTTCAATGAGTTCAGGTTGAGGCAAAGAGAAGGAGAGCTGGTTGATTAAGCCTCTCCAATGGGCAACAAAATTGGCTATGGATTCATCATCAAACTGTATGATGGAGTATAGGTTTGTGATAGAGACCTTTTTGGTGATATTGATTGAGAAGTGGTCAAGGAAAAGTTAGGCTAGTTGGGTGAATGTGAAAAGAGAGTGTCTAGTGAGAGAGCTATACTAATTGATGATAACACCAAAAAATGACATGGGGAATGTGTATAACAATAACGGATCATCATGTGCTATTAGGTAACAAGCATGTCTGAATGCTCATCGGTGTTGTTTTGGGTCTTCCTTACTATAGAAGTGAGTAAACTTAGGAAGTTCCCACTGACTGGGATACGGCTGGATTTGGACAGAGGGATGGATGGGTTCATTACAAATTTGGTCATATGACAGGACGTTTCCTGAGCCCAAAACTGAGGTCTCAAGATTAGACATTTTGTCCATCAACATTTTTATTAGATCAGCTGATGAATTTGTGAGTGTGGCACCCCCTAGGTTGTAAGGTGTTTGGAAGGTACTAGAAGGGGCATATGACATAGTCAGTTGTGCTTGTATGGGTGTAACGTACCAATGACTAGTCATTGGGATAGAAGTGGAAACCAAAGGTAGTTGTGTCATGAAGGTAGAAGGCATGGCTAGGTTTGATTTTGTTAGAGGTGGTTGAGTTGTGGCAACACTAGCCAAAGGATGAGTAGCCACCCTAGTGTTGAAAGGGATGAGAGTAGGTGGAATGGAGACAACTAGATTTTGGAAAGGGGTAGAGGTTTGTTGAATAGTCTGTGGTTGATGGGGGGTCACAACCCCAATGGAAGTGGGCCTAGATATAGAAGGAGAAGCCACACTTAGAAGATTAGTCATTTGCTGGTTATTAGTCAAGGTGATGGCCTGGGTGTCTATGGGATGGATTATAGACACTGTGGATATGGTTGCCGCCTCAACTAAGGAGGTTGGCATCCCATAAATTGGGTTGCCTAAGGAGTCTCACATTTGACTTTGCATGAGATAGTGTTGAAGGGCCTTGATATTGAGGTGAAGGAACCTTTTGAAGTCTTGGTCTCCCTCAAGGACAATGGGAGGCTAAGTCAGAGTCAGTTGGGTATGAGTTCTTTCGGTCTCTAAATGATACTCCATTAGAGGACTGGTTATGGAGGGCCAAGAAAGGAGCGGTTGTTGCCTCGCATGGTCAACAAGAGTCTTGGTTTGACTACGTGTCAAAAACATTCAAGGCAAGAAAGGGTCAGGTTCTAGAAACTATGTTTTTCAGTCTCAAAAAACCAAAATGGGTGTTGGACAGTAAGAAAATTGGGTTTTAAGCTTGTTGTTTTGAGAAGAAAAATTTGGATAGTGACTGACATCGGTAGAAAAACTGATGCTAGTGAAACAAGTTACCGATGTCAGTCAAATAACCAATGCCAGTGAAGAAAGGTTGCCGATGTCGGTGGTAAAACTGATGTTGGTTACTATGTTTTCCATAAACTCAGAAAATTTGAGTGTTTTTAGAAGAAAGAAGAAAACATCCTCACTAGCTCAAAAAGCTAGATAAAGACAGAAAAGAAAATGAGGAGAAGCAGACCCTAACATTAAATCCTAAGAATAAACTTTTAGAATCATGTTGGCTTATGCCTTAGAGTGTGTTTGAGAAGTTAGCTTATAGAACGGGTCCTAGAAGAAGTAGTCTAAGCTTGGTTTTAGGTTAGTTTTAGTGCTCAAGAGTCTGTATTAGGTTTCGTACATGGCCTGGTGTTAGGATCTTGCTCCCCTCACTTCACGAACCTAGAGTCGAGCTGGGCCACTTAGCCAGTATATACTTCCCCTAGAGATTATCCTCTACTAGAGAATAGAGTGGGGTTTCCCCTTGGTAGTGAAGTCCAAGTGGGATTGCTGGGATGGGTAAGGTATCCTCTAGGTGATGAAATCCTAGTCAGACCTTGTCTCAGGTGTGTTTAGATGTTTGATTTTGTGTAAGTGGTTTGGATGTGTAACATAAGTGGCCTACGCTTTATTCATGATGTAGTTTTAATTACTAGATGTGTGGACTAAGTGTGCATTCAGGAAGAAATGAAATGCAATGTATTTTAAGCCCAAATTGAAATGTGTGTTCATATGCAGACAAGTGAGAAGAGGTTGAAGAGTATGACTTGACTAGTCTAAGATGCAAAAAGGAAAGGTGACAAGAAGAAAAAGAAAGATTCTTTTTAACTTTGATAATGATGTCTTTCAGAAGAGATAGAAGAAGAGAGATGCATGGAGAGACCTAATGCACCTATATGAAAAGTATGCTTAGAAGAAAAAAGTATGAACCCAAGGAGAATTCCTAGGGTTCCACTGGGCATGCCAAAATGTTTCTAACTAGTTTTTTTCTTTTCTACATTCAAAAGAGATGAAAGAAACTAATGTAATGGACAAGGGTTAGATGATACCCAGATGAGGTCTATGCACCGTATCCAGATGATTGAAGGGACTCCTCTTTGGCTATGGATGATGACACCTACAAAAGAAAGAGACTTAAACAAGAAAACTGTTAGATAGGTAGGTAGTGGACTGCCAAGCAATGCTTGATCCCAAAAGTGCAAAGACTTCCTAGAAGGGTGTCAGTCCATTAATTGATAAAAAATAGAATGTTGCTAGAAAAGGAAATGATAAAGGACTGAACAAAAGAAATTGAAATAAATGTGTACGTATATGTGGCAATCTGTCTTCCACAGTCACCGGCATCAGTGGTTCTACCAGCGTCAGTTGGTTAAGGTCCCCGGCATCAGTTAGTCTATCGATGTCGGTGGGGGTAATGGGCCTAGTGGCCAATGTCAGTCAGGGCAAAGAGGCTTTGGATGAGTCTCAGGTCAGTCTGTGGTTGATTGGATAGTCTATGCTAGTCTGAGAGTCTGTGTAGGGTTTACAGCATAGAGAGTGTGGCCTGAAAGAAGGACTAGATGAAGAATAGGGATGTGTTGTCAGAAAAGGGGTATGGGTAGGAGAAGGGCCTCTCAGCCTCTCTAAGAAGGAAGTCAGTGCTGGTCTAGTTGAAAGTCAGGCCTAGGTTGATAATATGGGTTTGGATGAGTCTCAAGGCTGTTTGTGGTCAATAAAGTAATTTGGGGTGTCTGTGGGAGTCTTTAGTGGCTTGCTAGGTTTGCAGGGCAGAGAGTGTGGCTAAAAAGGGAGGGAATGGATGACAGGGGCAAAAAGAGAGATAAAGGTCAGAGAAGGCTTTTCAACCTCTCCGAGAAGAACAGACTGGGTTATGTCAAGAATGCCTGGAAATGTATAGTAATCCTATTGCTAATGTATTTAAAAAGATAGTAAAATAAGACCAATACAAATACTTAGCTATGGGTGGAGAGGCAGAGGTGTAGGTGGTATGTTTCCATTGTCACTAATGTTGGAGGTGTCGTGCAATCTTCAATCTGGTGTAGAATGACTGGAGCAAAACCTCTAAGCCTAGAGAGTGCTATTGAAATGATGATACCTACAAGAAGTTGAGGAGAGAGAAATCTTGAAGTCTGGAGTAAGAGGATTAATGTTTGCAAGAGACTGGCAATCGAAGCAGAAAATGTAGTCTTAAAATAACCGTCATCGGCAAAACCACTGATGTCGGCTGAATAATAACCAACGTCAGTGGCTGAAGAATGGGAAAAGAGGCTATTTTTAGCCTTTTTCCCTATTCTTCCAATTGCCAGGTCTAACTGCTATTGGAAAACGGTCCAAGGTGGATTAAAGGAATGCAAGCGGCTAATGGGAGGGTTAAAATGGGGTTTAAGTAATTAGGATTTGGCATGGGGTGATGTGTCAAGGGGGTTATTAATTTAAAATAGTTAATTTATTTTAAATTAATAAATGTGTGGGTTAGGAATGTTTAGGGGGTGGACCAAGGAGACCAACGGGGAGGATGACCAAGGGATAGACATGATTTCGGTGTCTACAGGTTTGGGAATTTTATAATAGTTTTCAAATGCTATAGTTGAGATACATGATACCTTCTTTTGAGTATGTCCATTAATTAGCATGTCTTTATCTATATTAGCATCATTAAAAAAGGGAGTAAGGATATGAACATAGTGGAGTACCTCAAGCTTTTCCACTGTATAGTGTAGACTAGTCATTTGAATTGTAACTATGTCTTATTATAGCCTCTTGGGAGACACATTCTTCTCCTCCTCTCTTGTGCTGGTAGGCTAGTCTTCAATGGTCCAAAACAACTTAGAACAATTATTATTTCTTATATGCAGAGTAGTGACATTGAAATCTATGTCCTTGAACACTCTCCCTTCCATTTCTAAGGTCAAATATAGTTCCACATCCTCTTTTGAGACACCCTTTCAGGCTACCATGGATGTGAATTTGTCAAATTTCTACCTAGTGGATATAATTTAGCTCTAGATTGAAGTATCCTTGTATAGATGATAATTCATTACTTTTTGGCTTGATTATAATGAACATAGAGTCAAACTAGGGATTTCATACATTATAGGGATTTTTGGAAGTTAGAATTGAGCTTTAATGGTGGTATGATATTTGAGCTATATGATCTTTGTCACTTAGATTTCCTTAATATCTTATATTTATACCTTTGCATTTTTGGGCCCAGAAGATATTTCATTTATTTATTTTTGAGATGTGATTATTATCCCTTAAGACATGTGTCAACACTGCATTAGGTCTAGGCTCATTGAAAATTCCACCTTTCCTTTCACCATTGATATAGATATAGGAAGTTGAATGCTATTAGCTGATTTTTTTAATTTACATCCAATATTTTTTCATTTTTCTTTTCCACAAGCCTTATCTATGATTCTAGATATCATTTTACTCCTGGGCTAATGCCTTTGCATAAAATTATATTTCCACATTCATCTTGGGTTCTTTAAGAAGTCAACTTCCCTTTTGCATCATTAAATCCTAGTTGCATGGATCAACGTGCACCATTGATCTCAATCCTCTAGGTTTTATCCTTTGATTTTTGTTCCATTAATTTTTTGACATAATATACATGATGGTGACACTTTTCACCTTCTCACTCTTCTTAGGTTTTCTTTTAATTATTAACTTAATGCTCACCATTGATCAGAATGTGTACGCTTATCCATGCACCATTGATCTTTGAGATAGTACTCAAACTTTAACTATGAGTTATAGTTATTCTACTTGTCATCTCTATACTTACTCATAGATATTTTGAATTTTCAATTTCCATCTCCCTTGTTGATGTAGGTGCTTGACTTATTGACATTGAAGATTTTCCACAAATCATTGGATCTTCCTTGCTTGATCAAGTGTGCTATGTCAATTTTGTGGATAATAAAATAAACTAAGGCTTGGGGACATAAAGGGATTAGTATAATTTTTTTAGACTATGGTTTTATTTGTGTTAATAAACATTATTAAGACCTTAGGATAAATTTTTTAACCTAAGTCTAAAATATATAATGTGCTTTGATGTTTAGTTAGCCTATGGGAAGATAAAAGGGAACTAAGGGGTTTCCAGATATAAATAAATTAGGATAAAGATTATAGACTAATGTTTTGGTCATGATAATAAGCATGACTAAAACCTTAGTATAAAATATAAACTAAGCCAAAATTGATAAGCATTCCTATGTAATTTGGCCACACACTATTTTGAATAGAAAGAACCTACATAAATTTGAATTTAATTCAAAAGACTTAGGCCAAAAAGAATTAGATTAGGGTTTTATCATGATTTGAACATATATTTAATTAATCAATTAAGGTCCAATGATTACCAAAGGGTCAAATTATCATTTTAAATATGAAACCCTGAACATTACTCACACACTTGAGACTCCATTAAACCTACATCTTGAAAACATATGAAGAAAATCATTAGCAGTGTTAGACAAAATAAGACAAGGATCAAATGGAGACATGTTAGTTAATCTAAATGAGAAAAATGTGTGGATAATATTTAAGTAAATAACTCAATTGAAAGTATAAATTTTTACAAGTTTAAAATAAGGGTCCCTATTTTTATAAATGGTGGTATGTGAACCTCAAAAAATCACAACTTCTAGGGGACACTAAGAAATATGTTAGAATTCAAAGACTTTGGTTTAGACTAATAAATAGGTTACTTATTCCACTTGATTAGGTGCCACTATCTTGGAATTGTCTTGAAAAAGTCTTATTGAAAGTAAGGAATAAGGTAGAGAAAAGAAACAAAAATGAAGCAAAATAAATAGAAACAAAAAGAAACAACAAGCAAGTAAATATTTACATGCACTATGTATAAATAGGGAGAAAAAAATAAACTAATCTAAACCTACCTACATTAACTCTAACTAGTCTTATAGGTTACTCCATGTGGACATGGGGTGGATCACCAAATAATTAGTGCTTGAGATATTGTACATTTTTTGGCAATGTAAACTCTGCTCCTTACAAGTCCTTGAGATTGAAGGTGTTGTCTCCTAGTATCTCAACAATTTGATAGGGACTAATCAACAAGGGAGTGAACTTCCCATGCTTTCCTTTAGGTTTAGATGCTTTATCCCAAATAAGAACCAAGTCTCCTTATCTTAACACCTTAATTTTTAAATGTTTATCAAATCATATTTTCACTATGGTTTGATGCCTACTAAAATTAGCAAAATTTTCTCTCTTGCATCTTCCATTTGAATAATTTCAAGTAACCTAGAACATAAAAATTCTTGATCCTCTTCCATGTACTCTTGCATGAACTTGTATGTTGACAGCTTGAGAATAATGTGAAACATAGGTTCTTTACTTTATATAAGTAAAAATGGTGATGTCTTTAGAGCTTTCTTGACTCTTGTTTTATCAGCCCAAAGGGCAAATTTGAGTAACTTATGCCATGTTCTTAGCTTGTTAGTAATAAAATTCCTAATGGCTTTCATCAAATTTTTGTTAGTTGATTCAAAGACTATATTACATTGAGGATAATGGTTTGATGAAAACTTGAGAACACTATTATTATCAAATTCCCACTCATTCATCTCAATGGATATAAAAGTAGATTTATTATCATAAACTAGAGATACTGGTGCTCCAAATCTAATATACATTATATCACAAAGTTGATCTTACCAAAGAAAGATTTCAATTATTGTATACTATTCGGGGGTTCTATTTTAGATATGAAATCTACTCTATCAGGGTTTATATAAATCCCCTCTTTAGTTATATTATGTCCTAACAATTTTCCCTCAGTGACTCAAAAAATGCTTTTCTTAGGATTGAGAGAAATTTCATACCTTATACACCTTTCAAATACCTATTGTAAGTGCATGATGTGATAATCCATGTTTTCATAACATATAATTAGGTTATCCATATAAATGATAATGTACTTACCTATCAGCCCCTGGAAATCATGGTCCATAGTTATTTGAAAAGTTACACCTAAATTTATTAATCCAAAGAGCATCCTTTTTTAGGCAAAATTACACTACTTAGTAGTGAATGTAGTCTTTAATATATCTTTCTTAATCACAATCACTTGGTTATATCCAAAAAATTGTCAAGAAAAGACATCATTGTAGAACCACTAATAATTTGAATAACTTGATCAAGAGAAGGCAAAGGATAGTTATGATTTTTAGAATTGTTATTTAGATTTATAAAAACTATTCACAATCTAATTACCCCATTTTTATTCTTGATTGGTACTAAGTTAGTTACCGAAATGGGAAAAACTATCTTTGCATCTAACATGTTTTTGACCTCTTTATATATTAGATGTTCTAGTACATGGTTGATAGGTCTTTTTTTTCCTAAAAGTCTAACAAGATTATTTTAGTGGTATGGTATGAATAATGACTCTAGGAGCAAATATCTTTAAGTTATCATAGGACATTCTATTACATCTCTGTACTTGGCTAACAACTTTTTAGATTTTTTTAATTCATCATTAATATAGGTTGTACCAATATTAACTAGGTATGGTTGGCCTTGTGTTACTAGGTCAACTATATTATAATATTTCCCATTTACATTGGTAAATTTGATATTTTTAGCTATTCTATCATTTCAAATAATCTTTCTATGGAAATCATGCCCTTGGGAATCTTATTATCACTTAATTCAAAATTTTTGTCATCAATGTTTTTTTATTAAGAGCATTTTCACTAACTTCATCAATGATGTGAGCCTAAAATAATCTTGCAATATTCATGAAGTCTAAAATCTATTGGCCATCACTAAATAATTGATAATGGTTAACATTATCAAGGACAAAGGGATAAGGAACCAATTTAACACTAATGTTTCCTATATTAGAGACTGGGTTGGGCATAAGATTAGCTAAAAATGAGGATAGCTCATCAATAATCCTATTCTCTTCATTAATAATGGAGACAATTTTGAAAACATCAAAATATTATATCAAGTCCCAAAATTTAAGATTATATTTCTTAAGGTAAGATAATTTTCACTTTTACCTACTTCTAACTTGGTTAACTATTAGCTCAGAGTCATGATATACTAGTAGTTCCTTGACCTTATGCTTGATGGAAAATTGTAGACCTAATATTAGAGCCACATATTCTACCAAGTTATTTGTGCATGAAAATTGAAGTCTATAAGAAGTACTAAATTCTTTCCCAAGGGGATTGATCAAAACAATTCCTATACCAAAACCAAACTTGCATCTAGCACCATCAAAATATTATTTCCATATTCTAGGCATATCATGATTATCTTTACAATCACATACCTTAGAGGTGTCAAGATTGTAAACTCAAAACTCAAAATTGGCCATGTTGACCTTTTCATTTATAGAATTGTTCTTGGTGATCATATGTTTCATCTTGGGATCTCTTTCAATTCAAATCGAATTTTGAACTCCCTTCCATGAAAGCCACATGTGTGAACAGTAAATGGACATGCAACCATTTAAGGACTTGGTCTAATATTTCATCAGTAACATTTCGTAGGAATCAAGGATATCCACCACTTATATGTCTATAAATTGTTGTATCCTTGGTTTAACTACAAGATGCATGTGAACATTTAACAATTCTCCAATTAATTTCACCCTAGATTTATGTAATTGAGTAACAACCCCATCAAATTTAATTAGATTAAATCATATTTGATCTTAAATACATTTAGGCATGATATTAGTAGATGAACCTAAGTCTAGTAGACAATTACACAAATTCTTATGAATTTTTTTGACTATAAGTAAGAAAGGTAGTACATCTGCCTTATTCTTGTACATAACAACATTAGCATTTATATCCTTTGGTGACTTACTAGGCTTCTTAGAAAGGGTTTCAAGTAATAAATTCCTTTGTTAGGTTATTTGAGTTATTTCATGTAGTGTGATGTTATATTCAAATATTTTCATGTCTTGAACTATATTGTACCCACCCCTAGTAGAAGCACTAGATAAATCAACATTGTGTCTAGAGGTACTTCCCTTTGGAGGCTTAGGATTTTAGTTAGTTGTAGGATCCATAGGAGTGTCAAAATTATTTTCTAGAGTTTAAGTTGTAAAAGGTTCCTTTTATTCCCTATTAATCATAAGATATGTCTTTTTTAGGTACCATTGGAAATCATGCACCTCTTTAGGATTATCTTTAAGATTTTTTTCTTCTTGGAAAGAGAAGCCAAATGTCTCCACCATCAGGGTTGTATCAGTAGACTTGGATGACCTTGAATATCCAGATGTAACTAGATAATTATCTCTATTAGATACATCTCTAGATGTATTCAACTCATCTTGAAAAAAATTAAAATCATTACAAAATTCAAAACAATTTAGATCACCATGCTTTGAAGTATTGTGAACCCTAGGATATTTAGTTAGAGCTACATCCCAAATATTAATCTCAAGATTATTCTTACTTGACAATGAATCATTATTGTTATTGTTGATATTGTTAACATTGTAAAACTAGTTGTTATAACTATTGAACCTTTGATATGAATAAGTACTATTGGATTTCAGCCTAGTATTGCCTACCTACTTTTGCAATTTAACGAAGTTAATGCTTAGCTTTTTAACCATTTTTAATATGGATTCATTCTCATTATTTTATGCCTTTGAGTTATGAACTTGATTAATATTACTAGTTATTCACATCAAATATCTTTGTTCTTATGGATGAAATCCATTTGTAGCATTATTTAAGAATCTTATATGTTGGCTAGGATGAGCATGGATTAATGGAATTTGGTTCAATACTAGTGTCTCATTTAGGGTAGGCACATTATGATTGGAATTAGGAATGTCATTCAGTGTAGGGAAATTAGGATTAACATTGGGAATGACATATTCATTGTAACCTTGAGGTTGCATTTGTTCATTGATTATAACAACTTCAATATAGGATAAGGCTAATGTGTTTATGAATCTAACAGACATTTTAAGAAACAAAGAAGTCATGGGGTCTAAATAATCCTCGTAAATTTATAAGGCCAAGGCCTCATCAAGTTTTTAAGGACCTATTGTTCTAATGAACATCTTATGGAATCTAGAATGAAAGGATATAATGGTCTCACTACAATCTATTTTCACTATGGTGAATTATTGATAAAGAATGTAAGGATTAGTGATTTTACCAAATTAGTTAATAAATATTCTACTATAATCATTCCAACTAGTGATATAATTATCTAAAAGGTTAAGAAATGACTCATATACAATATCTTTCAAAGTAAATGGAAATAATATACATGTTATATCTTCATAAACTAAATTTAAAAATATTAAACAAACTTTGAAAAATTTAATATGTTCTTAGTTGTGACAACACCATTAAGACTAAAATATGGTAAATATTTCTTAGGATTCCTATAAGGATCATGTACCTGACTAGGTACATTGATGGAAAATCCACCTAATCAAGAAGACATACCTTGATAAGGATTAAACATAGGGGCACCATAAACAAGTGAAGTAGGTTGAGATTTAGAAACCCTTCATTTACTTTTATCTTCCCTTAATTTCTTATTATCTTCTAATGAAAGGAGATTTAATCTTGATTTAGACCTTGACCTAGTCTTGAATTTCGATAGTTTTAGCTTGTAAACCTTGAGTCCTATCCAAAATACAACTTAGAAAACTTATCATTACAAATATGAATGATATTTAACTCAATTCTTGTAAATAACAATCCAATTATTACCTATGAGTCTATTTGTATGTTTAAGATTACTAAGTTAGGCATGATTTAAACAAATTTATATAATTCTCTTCAAAGAACAACTATCTTTGACTAAATAAGCTCAATGATATATCTAAACTTGAGAATATCAATGATATTTACAAGCCTAAGTTCAAATAAACTTAAATTTTGAAAGAATCATTAAATATTTGAATAAATTGTTGTCACTAATTTTAAACAAGGAATATTCACCAAAATTAAATTACCTTTAGAAATATTTACCATTAATCTTCAAAGAATATCAATCTTTAGCTAAATGAGCCTAAAGATTGATTTTAAACCATAAATATCAGTGATATTTAAATAATTGAGATAAGAATAACACAAAAATGAAAATATTTCATAGGTATTTGAGTGAAGTTCACTAAAATTATCAAAGACACCACACATTTACAAATATTTAACTAAGTCCCTCCATATAGCGCCAACAAAACACATTCGTTATTGATGCCTAAAAGTGTATCATAGGTAGTTCTAAGTGTTTAAGAAATAATATTCATTTATAAATTTAGAAAATATAATGCATGAGTTTTAGGTTATGATATTATTTATATATTTGGTGGAACAATAGTTGAACAAATGATTTTTTCCAAAAAAATTATAATGTCTGGTTGTTGGGAGAAATCGTGGCGTAATAGTTAACCTTATGAGAATGAGATTAACCTATACTAAGTGAAGTAAATTATTATCAAATATAAATCTAAGATATAAACTAAAGTTGATATTTATAATGTAAACTAATCTAAAGTGAATTGGTAAGAAAATAAGTTAAAGGAAGGGTAAGGCAAAGAAGGAACAAATTGAGGTTATTGATCTTCATTCCAGACATAGAGACAAAGTTCACATATCATCCAAATATGCACTTGAAACCAATGTATAGAATTAAATAACATAATATCAAATCCTACAACACATTAGGCAAACAATTGAAGAAGTGAAAATCATATAAATAAGAACTAGATTCACTTAAAACACTTACACCTATAAGAAAATAGCTTAAGCACATATACAAGAAGATCAAAGAAAACAAAGTAAACCTAAGAACATTCAATCAATATAGCATTAGCAAAAATTTAAATATTTTAATTTAAAATTTCACATATATAATTACTAAGGACCATTCAAATATGAAATTTAAACTAGACAAATGAGAGAGAAGCCATGATAATTCACACAAATAAATGAGACAATCTTTTTAGAATTCTCTACTTGTATTAATTACTCAAAAATTATGAAACTATTTTATTACTCAAAACTCCCTCTATTTTACAATTAAAAATACCCCTTATAAAAAAAACTAAGGAGGTATGCATGTCAGTCTTGTCTAATAATATTTGTACAAGTATCAAGGATTGTTTTCCTTCCTTTTACAATATTTTAGAATTTTGACATCTCCTAAAGAATTGATCTATGGGAGATGTGTTTTATAAGTTATACATGAATTTATAAAATAATATTCCTTTTTGAAATACATACGTGTTTAGTTATAAAATAAATATGATTTAATCAACAAATTTGACTTTGAGGCCCTCCTACTACTATAGTCTCCTATTTTTGCTGAAGGATCTTCATTGACCTTTCATGTTGATCATTAATTAGCTTCAGATTGAAAACAAGCTCTATTAAGAGTTCATTTTCTTGATCTACCAACCCTCTGATATCTTTGTCATCTCTCTCTCTAAAGCTTCCTCAATGCTCCTAGCTTTACTAATCTTCTTTGTCCATGATCTTACTATTGTCTTCCCTAGTCTTTCCTTCACTCTTCTTTATTACTTATTTAATGACTTGGGTATCCCTAAGCTTGAATTATTCATTATTAATTAGACCCATAATGCTGAGTGAAGATGGTTTAGTGATCATGCTCCCATGTATATGATTTATCCCTCTTTCTAACTATTTGTCATCCTTAAAAATACTTTCTAGGCTCTTAGACCATGTGATTAAGATTTTGATCTTATCCACCAGTAGTTCCATTGCTATATTTAGATGAGACAAGATGATTATTTTGAAATTGGGGATTTTATCCTCTATCAAGACAATGATCAATTATTTTACTCTAATTCTTGAGTTATACCATTGGTGAATTGGGTTCATGGCCAAATCACTGTGTTGGCTTACCACACTTTGTCTAGACTTTATTAACTTCAAAGAACTAAACATGTCAAATAAATTATGTTCATACATTTTTATCATTCCCTTTAGAAATTACAAGATAGATTTCTCTTCCAAGTTCTTTTGTTGTTGCATGCTCTTGGTAGTTGTTTGTAATTATTAAGTTTTAGCTTGGGCTAACTGTAAGGTATCCTCTTCAAACATAGGATCCTCTCTAGGTCCTTATCTCCATACTTGAGTCAATGTATCCAAAGGTTCCACCTTTTGATAGGTCATTTATTCACCACCTTGGATGATATTTTTCTCAGTCACCCTCATCAAATCAATAGCCTTTAGGTCAAATTTGACCCTAACTACAGATTGAGTCACTTGAGAAGATAGGATCTCTACTTGTGCTTCACTTTATTAACAAGGGGAAACTAATATTATTTCATATTCCATTTATAGAGCCACAATCCATGGCTTAAGATCTTCATGTAAAGGTATGTTGTCACATCATAGCCCAAGAGTAGCCCAAGGATGATGTCTATTAGGGACTTTCTACAATCTAGGTCCATAAATGAACCACTCTAGAATAACTAGACCATATATCAAGTTTTCTTCACTAAATAGATTTACATAACCCAAAGGAGTAGTGAAATTCACTTTGGCTTATTTGCTCTAGGAATAATAGCGAGATCAACCTTCCTTTTAGGGTTATCAACAAGGACTACATCCAAAAGTCCTTCCATTTCTATTCTTTGGTATCTTCAGTCTAGGATTATTTATCATCATAATCATAATCATTTTATAGAATTTTAATTGTATCCCATATAGACTCATTGAGGTCCAGGGCTACCATGTAAATCTCTTTCAAACATGATCCTTGTTCCTTTACCTAAGTTTAAGAAGAAGTAATCTCATCAAGCCTTTTTTCATCTCATATTTAGTTAATTATTGATTAAATTTTATGCACTACTTGTGGTTGAGATGATATAGGTTTAGTAGGTTCACTATTTAACAAATGATATTACCAAAGCCCTAGATACCATCTATCATCCCATTTCTAGTTCCTCTCTAGTCTAACCTAAAGTTTAAGGTTATATTATTTAAGTCTCCTTGTGACATTAGAGTATGAAGATACCTTTTTTGTACATAGGGTAAAAATCATTGGGTTGATGATCATAAGGCATAATTACTCCCTTAATCCTCGAATATTCCTTAACCCTCAATCAAGGGTCTCATTCCCCGAGTTCATCTATTTGTATATTGAAAGATGTTTTATGCCTAGAAGTTTCTTCAATGTTCTCCCATTGTTTGAATATGGTATTTCTAATAGTTATTGGGAAGTTATAGAGTATAAATTTTTCTCTTGGTCTTAAAAATACCATATATACCATAGAAAAACTTATATGCCACCTCTTGCTCTACTAGCTTGCCTGGCACATGGATAAGTAGCTCAAAAGGAGTGCACTAGGGTCCCTCAATCTTGATGATTGTATAATTTAGATATAAATAGATATCTCCCATAGATTCAACATACTTCTTGATTATTGGGCTGAATCTCTACATGGGATGACTATTTTTGTCTTCACTAAGGGGTGGATAGACACAATCATAGATGAATTGAATGTGATCTTTATACTTGAATATGTGCAGCCTAGAATAGTATTATGAAATTCTTTGTGTTTCACTAAGGCATAATTCCCTTTTATTGGGAACCTTTGTTGTGGTAGAAAGGGAATCTAAGAGGTATGACATCATGTAAAATTGGGTTTACAACTCTCCTTCAATGAGTTAGAAGTTGGTAGTATGAACTACAAGTTACTTCTTCTCCTTATTTGACATGGTCTAGGGCACAAACCTAGATGTTAAGAAAGTATCTACCAAATCTTTAGGGATTTGTTAGACACTATATATTTATGCAACTGACATGTATTCAAATAACATTACCATATCACCATAATTGATGTAGGATAAATGGTTTGACCCCAAGTTTTTCTTTCCAATTTTAACAATAATGGAGAAATATAATTATTGGAATAGAATGATCCATCTGTATATGTAGCCATGTAAAATAGGATTTTTTATGAGGTACTTCAGTGCTTCATGATTAGTGAAAGATATGAATGGTGTCACGAATAGATATTGCATAAATTTTTGTAAGGTGTAGACCATTATCAACACCTCATGCTTAGTGGTGGTGTAATTTTATTCTTCTCATGTCAATTTATAGATTGAAAAAGAGATGGGGTGGTCCATATTGCCCTCGCCTGGTTATACCAATATAGAACCAATTGGAAATCCTAAAGCATTAACATGAAAGTGAAAAGGATTAGTCTAGTATATAAATTATAGGGTTGCTACACTATCTAACTTTAACTTTAATGTTTAAAAGGCCTCCTATTATGCCTCACCCTAATATAATAGACCATCCTTGTGTAATATTTCCTATAGAGGCATGAAAATATTTGAATAGCTCTGAATGAACTTCTTATAGTAGCCACAATATCCTATAAATGTGTGAATGTCTATCTACATTGAAGGAGCCTAGAGCTAAATTATGATTGATACCCTCATAAGATCCACAAAAAAACTATACTTGTAGATAATGTGCCTGATCAATGTTCCAAAGTGGGTTGTGAAGATGTACTTCTTCAGGTTTAATGATATCTAGAGATACATTCACCTCTTAAACATGAGGTATAGAATTTCATAGAGGTCCTTTACAATTCCATGCATAGTCTAATCATCAAGATAAACTTGGAGGAACTTATGGATGAATTCCTTAAATGTAGTGATCACCACTCAAGACAATATGGCTAACATATTATTAAGCCCAAAGGGCATAAAATTATAAGAAAAAACCCCACTCAGTCACAAAAATTGTTTGGGGCTTATCCTTCTCCTCGATTTACACATGATGGTAGCCTAAGAAACCATCAATCAAAGTATAGATCTTTCAACCTATGATTTCATATAGGGAATCATTGGTAAATGGGGTAAAAAATGGGTAATTAATGCATGCAAAAATCAAAAGCCTATATTTGACACAAATTTATATATGCTCATAATTCTTGATGTTGATGACTATGAAACTCACCCATTTAGATTCTTATATAAGGTATATGACTCTAGAAGCTAGCATTCCATCAATATCCATTTTCACTTTGGCATGGAGATTGGGATTAATTTTATATGGGTGCTTCTTGACTCATCTCACACCATCTACCAACTTGATCATAATTTTTCTAAGGTAAGGGTGGGTGGCTTTCATTTCCTAGTAGCTACATAAGAACAAGTCCTAAAATTCATTCAGGACGTCTATTTTCATGTCATCTCTACCTTAGACCAATAAATTCCTATAGTGGTAATATTTAGCTCGCCTTCCATGCTGATGTCTACTTTAGTGGTCTTGAGTGGCATATGATAGGGTTCATTCCTCTATTGATGAGAGTTTTCAACTTTCTTTGTCCCCTCAATTATTTCAATTCAAAGATGCATCAAATCTTCTTCTAGGGCACTGTCATCCACAAAGTGCACAAGTTTTTGTCTACTTGTTAGAGACTTCAAATTATGATCTTTCCAAGTCTCATCATGTTCTTTGCTATAGTCACTATTGAGAACTTACTCTTAAAATAATTTTAAGAGAACTAGTCCTTTCTTTATGAGCATTTCCATACGGAACTTTTCTAGGGTGGATCTAATAGTTTTAATTTTTATGAAGAAAAGGAGAAGGTGTGCACAAACCTCTTCTTGACTATATCTTAGTTTCCTATCTTATGATGCATCTCATTTAAAATGTACCACACTCATGCCCATGTTCTCAAAGTCATGTATAAGGCATGTACCCATAAGATTCTGGCCACATTCTCACCATATATAGTACATGTTTTTCACACAAGTGCACATGCATGATTGGGCTAGAATTGCCTAAGTACATAGGTATGTCTAAGTCCTCATTATTCCTTCCAAACCTTATGCATATTATTGCCTTTGTATCTTGTAAGTTTGGTAGGTAAGGTCTTTACACTACCTAAAAATGAGTATAAATACTCTTTAGGGTATGCACTAGTGCACCCATTCTATCTACTTCCTTGGGAATGCACTCTTTAATGTCGTAGATATAGGTTTTTATAGGCTAGCTCCCCCCATATTTTGGGAGTGCTGCAAGTTTCCCTTTACTCAACCAAAATTCCCCTTTCCTTACCTTTTTGGAATGTGGAAATCATTTATTTAGAGTTCACTCAATCCTAATCAATCTCATTCTGGCTGGTCTTAGCATAGTTGTTCATACTAGATGGCACTTTAGGCCAGTTAATTCATAATCCTCTTTGACACATCAATCATAGGCTAGATTAGTCTTGTTAGATACTAATTATCCATCCTCTCATTCAAGCACACCTTCATCTCTTAGGTTAAGCTTCTTGATGCCCCACACTATGATGTTATAAATATGGTTGATCTCATCTTCAAGATCAACACTCTCCACATATGGTGGTCCTTGATCACTTGATAAGGGGAACACCACCCTCTCTCTACTATTCTCAATTGTCATGTATAACTTATTGAGGTGAATATCCATGTTGTTGGTGTAGAAATATATCCTACCTAAGAGGACTGGATAGTTATCTTGCTCTACTATCTTGACTACCTCAAAATTGGCTCAGAACTTGACATCAATGATATCTAAAATGGTGCCCTTTAAGATCTTGATAGGCTGTACTCAATTTTTATTAACAATAAATAACATATGAGGGGAGGGATTTAATGGTAGCCATCCCATCTTCTCTCATGATGTTTTGGTTAGAATGTTAACCTTAGCACCCATGTCCTTAAGGACCTCACAAATAGAGCATCCATCAATGTGGCATTTATTAGTATCTCTTGGTCATATTTTACATTTGAATTATGCCTTAATTCATACACCTAATCCATATGTAGTGAAATAACTTCAATCATCTAAGGTGTAACCTCTTCCTTTGGTTTCTTCTTAACATGCTCTAAAATCAAATTATTTAATAGGGGTAGTATCCCTTTAGTTTGTAGGAGGTGTAGGATCATGGTTAACTCTTGGAATTTAACCTCTTATCTACCTTATTTCTTATGTGAGGTTGTTTCTTATGCCTCTAGATCTCTATCTAGTTGGATCTCTCCCTACAAATTTTGTATTATGCTCATGGCTTGTTGTATAATGTCTTTCTATCATGCCAACATAGGGTAGGGTGCAACTCTAGTCTTAGGTCATGCTATGCACTCAAGGTGGCTTGGCTCGCTATAATCCAAGAGTAGTTCTTTTGTCAATGAAATAGGTGATTTAGTAGTGAACCCACTTTGAGTTATGGATTATACCTTAGGTTTCTCCTTGCAAGTCTGTTATGGCTTGGGGGGCCATTTTTCTTTTGTTTGCTCATGCTTAACCATGGTGGCAACCTTATCTACACTAGGTTGACCTTGAGTCAAATTTTTATACAAGTCTATGGAATCCTTGATCATATATGGTCACCAACAATACTCACACATTAGGTGTGTGTGGAAGTGGTATTATTAATGCTTAGTTGACCCATATTTGTAACATGATTATGGTGGGAATCTTCTTTGACCGTGTCCTCCACATCACCTACACATGCCTCAGTGATTTCCATAGCCAAAATTTTGTTGTCCATAGCCTTCATTTCCATGGCCCACCTTCCCATTGGTAGTGGTTATTACCTACCTCATGCCTCTTTCCATATTTTTGGTTGTCTCATTTATGACTTGACAATCCACTATTGAATGAGTATAGACAATGCATATATTACAATAAATGATAGTGTTTACTTAAATTACACATTATAATAGGGGATTGTTTTAAGAGTCATGTAACTTGTCAAAAACTTCAAAATTGAGAAGTAATGTGTGGACATTTATATATGATAAATTACTCTTATTATGACCCTCCATCTCACAATCAATACACTATGATCCACTATGAGTATCATGCACTTAACTAACAATCAACCTCTACAACTAAAATTCAATTGACATGATATGTACCTCCATAAATGGGCTGATCCCAGTGTCGACACTACCTATTACCTTGTCTAAGATAATGGATTCAAAGGCTTCATGGGGGTCTATGAAAGTCTTCATAAACAATGCTCTTTTAAAAGTTACTATTAGTCCCCCAAACCATTACAAGTGTTGGTAGTGGTGGATATCATATGAAAACTTAAAAAGGTGGGTTTTAAACCACACATCATATAGGTGAACACTCTCAAATAGCTATTGTATAATTTCCTTGAGCACTACAATGCTCTATTTTACAAACTAAGGAATATGAAATTCCTTCAAGAAGGCCTCCTTTAATATATCATAATCAACCATAGCTTGGTTTAGATCAAATTTTTGATACCAAGGTGGTCACGAAATAAGTTACCTTATACTCTAATTGGGTAACACTCTAAGCATACCATTGAATTTAACACTTAAGCACATGATTTTCAACATTATCTATGCCATGATACTTGGGCAAGTTCATTACCATTTTATAATAAATCTATTGAGGGGTTGGTGCTAGAGTCTATAGTGTTTACCCCTATAGTGTTTGTATTGGAGGTAGTCATCCAATGCCTCTAGGTGTAGGGTTGAGTGGTGGCCTTATTAATGTAGGTTACACCATAAAACTCAATGCTGTAGTGCTGATCACTTTTGGTACCAGGCCACTTATTATGGGTTGTTGCCTAGTTGGCATAGCTAACATACTCTAAATAGGAATGCTTACACTTATGTTCTCAATTCCTAGGTTGATGACCACTAGTCTCATGGTATTCTAGTTAAATTCCATGTAAGGCATCACATATTATATTACAATGTCTTGGTTCAAATCTTTAAGTCTATCAAAGTTAATGTTGATAATAGGGTCAATTATCATTTTTCTATCTTCTAGTGGAGAATCTAGTGCATGATCTTACATTTTTGGTTTAAATGGGATAAGTTCCCCTGGTGCATCCTAATTTGTCACAAATTGTAAGAACCCAAGTCCTTCTATACCCAACTATTAAGCTTGATTTCTTGCTTCCTCTTATCTCTCATTACACTACTACAATTTAAGGAATCCTTTTTCATGCCCTTCTTGCTTGTTATGGGTCCTCTTAGCACTTTCAATTTCTAAATCCTCTATCATCATATGAGTTTACATGTTATATATATATATATATATATATATATATATATATATATATATATCCTCATATCTCCTGAGTGTCAAGTTTATCATCCCTTTCCATCATGCCTCACCTACACTTCCACTTCTTATCTTCTATGTTTGCTCATACATGTAAGGTTTTTAGCCTTCCATCATTATATTTTTAATATCATAATCCACCAATAATTTATTCAGTTTTATGCTAAGCCCTATTATTAACATGCCCCTTGGTGTGTGAAATAACTAATACTCTACTTCTTTAGCATAAGATAAAGCTGAAACTATAAATTCTAATATAGCTATTTAGCATGCTGCTCTACCACTTGTCTATAGTACATGTCTAAATGTCATCTAGGCTCTTAAGCCTCTTTATGCACTCCTTGGACTACATGAGGCACTGGTCATAACTTTGTATTCTAAAGGTGGTATAGGCAACCAACCACCAATACACATGCTTAGGTAGTTCACAAAATAACACCTCATATAGAGTATCATATAGGTTGGATTACACCCATTCTCTTAGTGTATATCCTTGTCATATCAAATGTATTTGTATGAAACTATCTTCCACTTATTATAGCTAGTGCTTGATGTTCTTGAGAAATAGTCAAAGCATCATCCTATTGCACCATTATATAAAAAAATTAAACATATATCCTTGTAATAGAACTAAAATTTTGTAAATCGTTTTTCTTGATTAGCTTTTTTACTTAGTCTTACACTTCGCAGTCAAGCCAAGTCAATTCTCTACTTGGTATAGTTATGCATGAGTATAGTAGGGTCTAATGCACAAAACATTCTATATACTACTTTGCTAACATCAATTTTGGAAAAGGTATGGACCTTGTGCACTCACCTAAAGTGAAATAGTTAAGGGATCGAGCTTGCATTAGTCTAGTTGAAACATGGTGAAACCTTGGTTTCAATAGGATTTAGTCATTGCCAAGATGAGATTAGGTAGCCTATTGATGCTCAACTACTCTGAGTAAGGTTGAGAGGTGTAAGCCTATTCAAGGGTGCATGTCCCATGGTGTAGGGTCATATCTAGATAAGTATAACTCTTAATGGTATGAGTTGTGGGAATATAAAGTTAGGGGTCATTCAAGTGCTTAACCAAGTGAAGGGGGTGCCTTACATTCAAGTGTTCATTATTTGAGTTAGTGCTCTAGGCATGGGTCTTAGGGCCTCAATGCCTGATATTTTCAACACTTATTCTATTTCATGGGTATATCAAAATATTTATATGGAATAATGATTTCATTAGTGACTTGTGAAGGACATTTTCATCATAATACATTATACTAATGGAAACTATAGAATTATTCCCATAAAACTAAGTTACCAATATACAATAGTACTAACTCACAAGGAAAGAATCAACCACTAATATAATAATTAATGTGATTCTATTAACTTTAATATTTTCAATATAAAGTACAAATTATATATATATATATATATATCCTAGGCTCATCCCATAAACTGCTCAATCCTAGTGGCTCATAGGTGATCTTGGGATAGACATTTAGATTTGTTAACATAGTTCATGATGGTTACAAAATACTAATGGTGGATCTTGATCTTAGGAAATCTTTGCTAATATAAATTACCTCCTCCTTCTTTAGGTTCAAAATCATTTATATAGGTAAAGGAATATCTTATTTCAAAGTTATATGGGTGTACACTAGATACTGAGCTATATCTCCTTTACTACTCTAACACTCATGCTCTCTAACTACCACATGTAATTAGTAAAGAGATTCTCCCTCAATTTTAGGTTCTAAGTAACTACCTACCAACTGGTACAAGATCACTGAAGATTCTTTTAGCTGGTGTTAATGATTTCAAAAGGGCAATCATTTGCATGACTACCACATGTTGATATATGTTGAGATGTCATGGTCTACTAGCTATGTTACAAATAAGGGTCCCAAAAATCATCCCATTCTACTATAAATATAGGCTTATAGGCCTTGAAAATGATCCCTCTCTTTGAAATGACTAGACTCTACCAATATTTGTACTATACACCTATTTGATTTAATAAAAGACTAAATTCCTCTATTTGTAAGCTAAATTGAAGTGTGTCTTATGAATTCATGGATGTCATTAAGTGAATGTATGTTTTCCTTTCCTCTATCTAAATTTTCTCATCTTCATAAAGTGTTTTGGTTTTTCTCATAGGTCATTCTAAGTGCATATACAGTTTGCTAGTCAATTTGAAAGTGGAAAACTACCCTCACATGTTAGGTTAATAGCTAGTCCATGCCCTTTTGTGAAATACTTATGTAATGTATGATCAAAGACTAAGTGAAGTGATCTTATAAAATATTTAAATTGTCTTATAGTGTGTCTTGTGTAAGTATAAGCTACAAAACATTTGGTATATCACCTCATTTCTACATACTTTCATAAATTATTATTAATCTCTCTCCCTTTTTCCTAATAAGAAGTTAGTTTAGATTTAGTATAGGTGATAGGACCAAAAGGAAGACAAATTTATGTAGTGGTTTAACCTAAGATTAGGTGACCCACAGCCTAGGGTCATTCTCATGTTGGACAAGTTTTAAGAAAGAGGACCTAAACAATCCCCTTATTAGCTAGGGTGTAACCTAAGAAACCAATGGTTACTTCCACTTACATCTAGGTTAGGTAAAGTTTAATAAAATAATTTTTTTATATGATACAAAATGTTATTTATTTATTCAAAATACACACACACACACACACACACACACACGCACACACACACACACACATGCACACGCACATGCACACACACACACACACACACACACACACACACACACACACACACACACACACACACACACACACACACACACCACACACACACACACACACACACACACACACACACACATGTTCTAATGATACTTTTGTGTTTGAATTCTTTTAGGTACATGTTAGTATGGGTTATGAAGTCAACTAAGATTAAAGTTATAAAAATAATGTATATAACTAAAACATTTTATAACGACAACACATCATAATAGTAAAAATTGAAATTAAGATTGAATAACATCTAAACACTAATCTAAACCATGTCAACATTTCCAAGCATGAATTAATACAACATAATGAAATTAAAGTTATTATTCAATTATTCTACTATGTGGTGTGTTCTAGTTTCTTTTTTGAATCTCTTGAACTCTAACATTTCTATATGTAACATCCATCTTGATGATACACTCCCTCCATATCTTTTTGGAGACTAGAATTTCTCCTAAATCCATCTCTCAAATAAAAATGGTATTTATCTCATATTGATGATAATAAATACAAATACTACTAAAAAATAATAATATTAAATGAGCATAATCCACATGAAAATGAAACTCATGTATAGCTAATAAATTAAGTAATTTATTTTATTAGCTAGGGTGTAACCTAAGAAACCAATTGTTACTTCCACTTAGGTCTAGGTTAGGTAAAGTTTAATAAAATAATTTTTTTATATGATACAAAATGTTATTTATTTATTTAAAATACAAACACACACACACACACACACACACACACACACACACACACACACACACACACACACATGTTCTAATGATACTTTTGTGTTTGAATTCTTGTAGTTACATGTTAGTATGGGTTATGAAGTCAACTAAAATTAAAGTTATAAAAATAATGTATATAACTAAAACATTTTATAATGACAACACATCATAATAGTAAAAATTGAAATTAAGACTGAATAACATCTAAACACTAATCTAAACCATGTCAACATTTCCAAGCATGAATTAATAAAACATAATGAAATTAAAGTTATTATTCATTTATTCTACTATGTGGTGTGTCCTAGTTTCTTTTTTGAATCTCTTGACCTCTAACATTTCTATATGCAACATCCATCTTGATGATACACTCCCTCCATATCTATTTGGAGACTGGAATTTCTCCTAAATCCATCTCTCAAATAAAAATGGTATTTATCTCATATTGATGATAATCAATACAAATACTACTAAAACAAAATAATATTAAATGAGCATAATCCACATGAAAATGAAACTCATGTATAGCTAATAAATTAAGTAATGAGTCACACACAAATAATCATTATATATATGTCCATACATCATCATAATGAAAATAGTTTAGTACAATAGTAATTAAAAAACATTAACCCCATTAATATCTATTTAATAAGAAAATAAAGCTTAGTGGGGAAATAAAGATGTAATATGTTATTAGGAGTGTCATACTAATCTTATGTATAATTTGAATAAGGTTCATAATCATCTTCTTGGTCTTTTAAATTAAGAAAGTTGTTTTAGGAATTTTTTATATTTTTGTATGTAAATACCAATTAACCATAATGTGTTATTGAATGTTTTGATTTCTTTTACATTTATAAATATGTTGTATCATGTGTTATTGTGATTTTATTATATGTCCTTGTTGAAATAATAGTTGAAAGGGTGTTTTATTTTATCTTCTCTTTCTTGATGGAATCATTTATTATTGAAATTTTTACCATTGTGGTTTAATGTTTGAATATGTTATATCCATAAAATTTACACAATATTTCTCCCATTGATCTCATCCATGATTTTTATAATTTAGTTGTACATTGTTAAAAAATAGGTGCAATGTGAAATGTCATTGAACTTGTTTGTTACCCCAGAATTACATGTAGCTAAATATATCCATTTATGCCAAATAATATTACCCAAATGTTTTTTTTGCATACCTTATATATTGAATAAGTGTATACTACATATATTATCATCATTAAGAGAGGAAATTTTGACCTCTATACCTTTATTTACATTAATGTAAAGACTAAGAACCAAAGGTTATAGACATTTTTAGTTCCTTATTTTAAAACCACATTATCTATATTTACTTTGTTTAATCACCTAAAATTGGTAATTGGTTGCTAAGAGTGTCGCATGAGTTACCCTATCCCTAGGCTAGATAAATGCCTATTCTAGAGCCTTAGATAAGTATTTCTAGCCATTAAATAGACCCTACTAACTTACATCTATTCAAGACATAGTCCCTAAACTATCACCTTTGACTCTAATCAAAATTTCCTATAATTTTTCCAAAATGACATTACCACCACATTTGGGATACTACACCCACACGGAGCTAGTGTCCCCAATTGGGAACTACTATCCTTAGGATTACTCTTCCTAATGAATAATTTTTCAAAAAAATTCCCATCCTAAGGTCATCCTGAGATCATTTTAATATCTACATGAACAACATAAATCTATAAATATAAGTGTAACTCTATTCACTAGATGAAAAATAGATGCAAAAACTATTCAAACCTAAGATAAAGTTATACAAAATCAAGGTACATTATCCATATGATACCCTAATTTATACATACTAAAATTTAAATTAACCCTAATTATATTTTTCAATAATTTTAAATGTCAAGCACTCTCAAGGCATCCATGGCCATTCTCATTCTAGCATTCACTTGCACATACATCAAACACTAGGTGGGAAAACTGCATCAGACTTGATTCCTCTTTTGAGTATTGGTATGTAGGAAACTCTCTACATAAAAGGTGTTTAGTATGTCCATCATATCATAGTAACACACTCAAATATTGATCATATCACACTTGAAAAGAGAGTTATGGTTTACACATAAAATAAAGCTTTACAAGTACAATATACGGCTATAGGGTTCAGTCTCATAAGAATAAAACATAAAAAAATAAGTGAAAGTGCTCCCCCAAAATAGGAATAGTATTTCAAAGAGGTAATTACTACCAAATATTAGACATTAGCCATAGATAGTGATACTATCCAAACTAGGCACTATTATCTAGTGAATAGACAAATATTAGAAACCTGCTTACGACACTCAGAACTTAGATCTCAAGTTTTAGAACCCATATCATCTTTGAAAATATATTTTTAGATAAGTATATATTTCTCCCTATTTATTTATATTATTATAAATTCAATAAAGGTCAAATTCATTTACAAATTAGTAGGTTAATTATTGTAATTTATTTACTAATTTAGACATCTCATCCATTTAACCAAATAAGGTAACTACTCATGTAAAAGATAAAAGGTTAAATCATTTGATTAACCCATCTTACTTAGAATATTTTATTAAACCCTAGATTACATATATTCTTATTTTTATGTAATAAATTTAGGACTACCTACTTCTAATTTTTTGATTTTATTTAGACAACCTAGCTAATTAAAGTCAATTTTACAATAGGGTTTTCATTTATCTTACATATAATTTAAATTATTACAAATAAATCCTAGATTTAAAAACCCTAACCCTTGACACATTTATAGGTTGTATCCTTTTTTATTTATTCTCACATTTTCTTTCTAAAAATCATATTTAAAATTCACATATCTTCTAATTCATACCATTATGATAATAATGATAGAAGAAATAAAATAATTTTAATCACAAAGTTTCATACTTTCATTTTCATGTGTATTCCCTTTAATTTAGAATGAAATAAGAAAATTCACCGATAAATGTATAGATGATGCTTACTATCAAACATAATATTCATCCTATTCCATAACATGTTATCTTTCTTCTATGTGAAAAATAATTAAGACATTATTATTTAATCACATATACATATTCATACATGATGTTTTAAATTAGATAAAATATCTTTCATTTTTCATTCTTTCCATATCATGTTACATTTATTATATGTGCAAACTAATCAAGGCATTATTCTTTAATGACATAAAAATATGTGTACATAATGTTTCAAATCAACTAAAGTATCTTTCGTGTTGAATTATTTATTTTTCATGTTATCTTTATCCTATATGGAATTCTATTAACAAGCAAATACATACACACATAGATAATTTAACACATAAGCTAACAACTATGTTTCATGTTTTAGTGTCATATCTTATGCACAAGAAATAATCTCCTTCTCCTCATATCCATGAAGATGATAGATACTTTAATTTTAATGAGGTTCATGTTATCATTCCTCCATGAGATGAGTTAGCCTATACCATTTTCACTAATCCCCCTACTCAGCCTATTGACGCCTCTTGCCGATAGGGAGTGTGCCTACATGATCAAATAAAAATAACTAAGGTTTGCACTTGTCAGAATCTATGTGATCAAATTATCAATATAAACATGATAAGCATAGGTTTAAAAAACTATAATAAACTATTACATGAAAAAAATACAACATTATAAAATCAATTTACAAGACAAAGGACTATATGGCACCATAGTGTAAATCATGTTTATACATCTTCAACTAGTGAATTTGTGGAAAACAATATTACATATCATAATAAGACATCACAATAAATAACATCTATAACTAGTGATTCCAAAATCTTTCAAAGGTTAAATAAGAGGTCAAGTGAGAGACTAAGGTAAATGATTAAAGCTAAGTTAAACAACCTACCTCCTCTATAACTAGTGAAGAAATCCAAATATTTTTATGCATATTATAGAATTCATAGACACTACACCAATTCATGGTTACCATTGAAAATAAAAATATGATAGATCATGGATATAGATGACTCCCATAGTGACACTTCATCCAAGAAACATAGACTAACACATCTACCAATTCAAAAAGGGTCAAATTTAGAAATAGTACAAAAATGGTTACCAAAGCATAACTTAGAACAAAAAGGTTTGAAAAGAACATTAACAACAATAAATAGTATAAAAATAATAGATAAATAAAGTATATCTACCTCTCTAAAATTATACTCAACATTTAATATGGTATAATTTTGGTCATAAATATCTACCATAATTTGACTATTAGGGTCAAGGATTGGGCAAGCAGGCCCAATGCATCACATCTTCTATTATAGTAGTTGATAACATTGATCAATATGGTTTAATATTTATTTAAAATCCTAAATTACTTCAGCCATAAATATAGTTTATCAAGGAAAACCATCCAAATATATAAGAAAAATTAAAAAAAGAGCTCTCATGCATTTACTTATCCTAATTGGGAGCCTTGACGAACATCATGCCCCATCACCCTAGGTAGTTACTAAGATTTTACTATTATTATATATTTTTTACATCTATCTTGAAACCCTTTTCTAATATTATATTACAACATACATCTAAAATTTCTTACTATTTCTGAGACACATTTACAATTTGATGTTATATTTTTACATTATATTGGAATATCATCCTCCAACTAACACATTTTATTAGCTACTTCCTTAGAGGGAATTTATTCAGTATATTTCATAAATACCCTCAAAATAGGGGGAATTTAGAAGCTTTATCATAGAGATTAGGCTCCTATTTTTATTTTCATAGATACATTTCAGCACATAGGCTCAATGATAGAGATCAGACTTAGGGTAGACGCAAAAAAATAGAGATTCAATAGTTAGTTTAGACCACATAGAGATCAGAATAGGTAGACATTAACTTAGATTTCATCATTTCAATCCATATTCATATAATTTAATTAGATTTGGATGCATCATGCACAACATTATCACTCATACATTCATATCAATACATAGATTTATCTTTTACATACTTTATTCATATTCAATATACTCAAATACTAGATTAGAGGCATGTACATGGCACATAGTTTCCATATAGTTAGCTTTAGACAAGTTAATTATATGGAATTAAAAATTATATGTCATTATCTATGTTTTATACACTTTTAATCACATTCTAGGTTGTCACCATATTCATGCCTTACTCCACCTATAGTGGTTTGCATTCTCAATTGGCCTAAAGCTACCTAATATACCTGAGTGGTCATGAAGTTAAATACATAGTTATATGTCTCAATTAATTAATTTTAGCACTTTTCATAGTGTAATTATAGATGAATATACTTCACATAGGGGACATGTTGGATTCATGACCTACTTTAATTCTTGAGCAACCTACATGAGAGGTTTCGACACATATAATCTTATCCAAGATATTCATGGAGATCAGGATCTACCAAAAAGGGGTTGTCAATGATGGAGTAAAAAATGGATTGAGTTCTTGAGCCACCCATATGAAGAATTAGAAAGCCATAAGCCCAATTTAATATATTTAATGATATGATCACTATGCACTTTCACACATGTAGTTTATCATCAGGTCCATGTATTGGTTTGTGTACCCAATTAGGTGTATTCATTCCTTTCCTCTCTCTTTACATAGTTAATTCATTTCCACATAGTCTTTTTATTTTAATTATGTCATTATTAAGGACACATTTTTTCATGTTTCATTGTAGGATATTTCTTTAGATCATGTTTAACATAGGCAGACCCGAATGTGCATACTCAAACATAGCTATATGGTCTTCACTTCCAATGTAAGTTGAGGTATGATTCTTTTTCATTTATACTATTCATTTTTCTTTGATGTATTACTAGCATAAATGGGGGGCAAAAGTAATCACATATAAGTGGTAATTGGATGCTAAGAGTCTCTATTGAATTACCCTATCCCTAAGATTTTCATAGGCCTATTATATAGCCATAGACTTTTATTTATAGAGATTCAACATATATTTTTCAATTATAGCTAGTCAAAACATAGTCTCTAAACTATCACCTCTAAATCCAATCCAACATTCCTAGAATTCTAACAAAAGGACATTAGCACCACATTTGGGACACTACAACAACATGGTGATAGTGTCCCAAACTAGGTGCTACTATCCTTAGCCCTAAAATTTCCAAATTAATTCCTTTTTAAATGTTTACCCCTCCTAAGGTCAACTTGAGCTCATTTTATTATTTGAAAAAGCAACAAAACTCTATAAATACAAGTCTAATCTACCTCTATTCCCTAGAAGGAAAATAGATGCAAAAGTTATTCAAACCTAAGACAAAGTTGTGAAAAATCAAGGTAAATTATCCCAATTTTTTCCTACATATACATGTTACCATCTACATCAACCCTAAATTGAGTTTTCAAGCATTCCAAAGCCAAAGCACACTAAAGGCATCTAAGACCACTCTCATTCTAGCATTCACTTACACATACATTAAGCATTTTATGGGAGAACCAAATCATACTTGATCCCTTTTTAGAGTATTAGGATGTAGGAAACTCTCTACACATCTGGGTAATAAGGATGTCCAATCCATCTTACTAACACACTCAAATTTTTCTGAGATCACACTTTTAAAGAAAACTGGGTTTACACATCAAATCAAGCTTTATAGGTACAATATAAAATAGTAGGCTTTGGTCTTAGAGGAATATAACACATATACACAAGTATAATTACTCACCTAAAATAGGGAGAATGCCATAAATAGGATATTACTGCTAGATCTTAGACACTAAACATGGATGGCACTACTATCTAGTGAATAGATAAATATAAGAAACCTACTTGAACACTTATAACTACTTAGATCTCTAGTTTTAGATCCTATATCATCCATGATAATCTATTTTTATCTAAGTCTAAATTTTTCCATATTTATTTCTATTATTAGAAAATTACTCAACGTCAAATTCTTTTACAAATAAATAGGTTAATTATAGTAATTCATTTTACTAATTTAGACATCTCATCCCTTTAACCAAACACAAGTAATTACTCATGTAAAACCAAAAAGGTTAAATCAATTTGTCTTGATTTTTAATATCCTTTATAAGAAATATTATCTTTAGAATATAATCTTGATTAACTATAATTTGAGTTTCTGTATGTGAATTTTAATCTTTTTTGTCTACTTATAACTATTCCTTTTAGATTATTTCTTTTATAAATATATCATGTTTTCTTTGTGCTATTTTTAGATATTTTTATTCAACTTTATTATATTTTTTACATTGTATTTTTTATTTAAGATAAGTAACATTAAAAGTGACAATCAATTACTTTAGAGTATTTTCAATCTTATATTCATACATAAGGCTTAAATTTAATCTTTATATTATTGTGAGTTAGTATTGTAACAATTATTAATGATTTAATCAATTATATTGGTCATCTTGGGCTATAATTTTTCACTTGTTCTTTGAATTTTTTTCTTGCATGATAGTTTATAATTGATCTCCTTTTACTATATTTGAATCATGTTTATATGTGCTCACACCTGTAAGTGCAAAAAGAGTATGGTATAAGTGTTCTTATATATCAATATGGTTGTAATCTGACATACATAACTTTTCATTTTTTGGTCTTGCATATCATAATTTTCACTATCATACTAATATGTATTTATATAGTTTAAGTATTCATAATTTTCCAAAAGAGGGATATCTATTATTGTCTCATAATTCTCTATAGTTGATGTTAATACATTATGTGTATCTTCTTGAATTCTTGTAATTGGTTATTTATCATTTTATACACTTGAATCACCTACCTCAAATATTTGGATATGATCTAGTGTAATTAGTTTTGTAGGTGGTATGATAAAATAAACCTGAAATTGTGATTGGGATAGTTTACAATTCATGAAATATGTATCATCTATTATAAGAGAGTATTCATATAAATAAGCTATAAAATTTATAAATATATGGAATATATAAGGTTCAAATTCAATTTCAATAATCAATGATCTCCCTAAAATTAAAATTTTAGTCTAATTAATTAGTTATGAGTCTAAAAACCATTAGTCACTATTTTGAGACCTAATAACAATATAATGTGATAGTACCAAGACAATGAGTATTATCAAATCCCCTAATATTTTTCAATAATTTTTGGATGTTTCTCATATTAATGCCAAATTTTTTGTAAAATAGTAGGGCTAAAAATATTGACTCATAAAACATTTTCAACTAAAGCATGTTTAATGACTTTTCAATTTATCTAACCTTAAATGAGATCCTGGTCTATGGCATGTTTAGGGGGTAAATCATCATTATTGAATGTGATGATATTTTTGACAGCCCTAATGGTTTTCATGATATAATTAAATTATGTTGGTTGTGTATCACTAGGAAGAGTCATATCATGGAAAACACCATATAAGATATCCTTGTAAATAGTTGATCTTTTTAATAGCTCCAAAATTGAAAATTTTATAAAGGGCATTTTAATTTGATTGATTATATAATATACTTTATATTGAATTTATTTCCTCATGGGAGGTGGTGGGTGTTATTTTCATGCCCAAAACTTGACACAATAAACACACATAATAACATGCTAATCTTTTTTAGGAGAATGTAAGATTTACATCCTACATACACATTAATCATTATCTAGAAAAAAAATGTATAACATGATTAAAATTGCATACAAATAATAAACATTCTCAAATTACATGGATAATAATGTGAAAGTGGTTACCTGGTCATTACTCAACCAGAATAACCCCACTTAATATAATTATCCTACAAGCTATCAAGAAGCTTACAACTCTCTAATATAGCCTAGCAGGCCCCACAACTCCAAGCCCTAGAAGAACATTTAATCAATGTGAGGTAGGATCAAGTAACCCCTACCATGAATAAAAATATTCAAATCTTCATGATGATAAAAAATGTCTCTATGTGAATCAAGCTAATTACAAGGCTTAGTTCACACTTAAATCAAAAATTAAAATCAATTTTTCACATAAGTAAAAATAAAAAAAATAGCTCAAACAAAGATCATATAGTCCACATACATCCTCAAAATTGGTCTCAAATACCATAAATAATCCCCTTAAAAATAGAGCACTCCATCTCCATCATTGGATCGATTCAACCTAAAAGATTAGATTTGGTAAAGTTGAGGAAGCCATAAAAATGATTATGGAAGTTAATAAAGGCTTAAAATTAAACATTAGAGCACAAATTCATATTTTGAAATGGGGGAAGGATTTGTAGAGGATGACTTGTTTATAGTCCTCCCACTTGTCCTTCCCCAACCTTGGATGACTACCATTAATGGAGTCTATAATCTTTTGATCCATTTTTAAATTATCAATTTTTAATATTCATTTTAATGCATGCATACATGGCTTAATTTTACAAGTACCCATATTTTTTTAAGGTTTTAGGAGATCTCAGGCTCATATAGTTTCCAAAATGTTTTTGGGAGATTCAAGTTCCTTCACAACCATTAATGGCCACCATAAGGTCCAAATTCAAGAAAAAATCAATTTCAAGTTAATATTTTTGTCTAGGATATAGGTGAGTCAAATAAGTATGGGGTTAGTTTTTGATCATGTCATTCTAATACACTAGGTGTAGACATCGAATTCTTATCACTATTGTTCTATAATTATCAATCTTAGCAAAATCCTGTGGTAATGCATAATATGGTTTAAAATCACTAAAATGTACTAAATGGTTTAAACTTGTCACATATAGGTACTGATTTAGGCTAATGTATCCCTAAATAGGGTGATGCATTTTATGTGATTATTATCTTTTCTCAATTTAATTTAAATCAAATTGTGGCCATATAAAATGACACTCTATAACACTAAATTCTTCTAATTAGGTAGCACTTGTCACTTTCAGGTGTTATTTTATGTTCATAATGCCCTAACTAGGGTATTGTTCCATACACAATTGACACCTTTTGATTATACTTCACTCAAATTACAACTTCAAAAAATGGCATTGCTAATTATGTTGATTAATCATGTAATAGATTTCTAAATAATTTTATAAAATTAATCAAAGCCACTTCGTAAAATTAAACCAAATCAAGAGCCTAAGTAAAAAATCCATGGAAGTTATTGAAAATATATTAATTTTAAATTCATTCCTCAAATATACATCATGCCATGACATCATCAATGGGTTTGCATTCATAAGCCATTAATGGAACAAATATTAGTATTAAGCCTTCCTATGCCTCATTAATGCCCCATTCTTCCAAATATTTATGGCTTATCCCTCCAAACATGAATCTGTTTAGGGCCACACTTTTTGATCTCAAAATGGATGGTCATGATTGTTCCTAAACATTTTTAGATATCTATAAATACAAGGTCTCACCATTGATTAAGAGAGATTAAATTATGTAATAGTATTATGCATAATTATTGTCACAAATCTTCACCAATTTGCAAAAATTAGTCAAACTCATGAGCCTAGGCCATTATTACACTAGGAAATGATTGAGAAGCTTGATACTCATCATTGACACAAACTTGGGTTACCAAATCTAGGAAAAAACATGATTCTTGGCTGCTCTTGGAAGGAGAGATGCTATTTAGAAAGTTTTTTAGTATTATTTACTTAAATATCTCTTAAAATTAATTTACAACACCCCATAAGGGAATGGGATTGATGTTTTAGTGTATATATGCTTATTTATAGAGATTTTCTTAACTAGCTTATGGATTAATGCATCTTGTAATCCTAGTCTACATTTTGGCACTCTTGATGGGATTCATAGCTCACACAAGTATTTATACCTTCTAATTCTGCATTCAAACACACCTTGAAGGCTATTTTCACATCTTTTTCTCTCATTTTACATTTTCATATGATCTAAAACAAATGATAGGATTGACCTGTGAAATGCTAGGATCATTTTGAAAGTTGTGGGGATTGACCTAAACATTAGTGAGATCAACTTGTGAAATAGTGGGAATCCATCCATGAAAGGAGAGATCAATTTTATACACTTTTTATTTACCTATGTGTTTTACAAGATTGACAATATCACTCTACAAATTGGCAAGATTTTTATGTAGAATAGTGAGAATGCACTATAAATCAATATGATCACTTTACAAATTAGTAGGATCATCTTATAAAATGATGAGATCACTCTAGAATAGAAACTAACAGTAGATAGTTATTTTATTTTAATCAATTTTTATCATTTTGGTGAGATTGCCCTATGCTTTGCTGAGTTCACTTTGATAATCAACAATGTGGCCCTTTCAAACAATGAGATCAAAAAATAGTGTTAACTTTGCTATATAACTTAGTGGGATCACCCTGTAGAATAGTGCGAGCATATTGAAGAATGGTGAGATCACTATGTGGAATGGCAAGATCAATTTGCATGAGAAAATAGAGACTTAAAACAAGAAGAAATAATTTTTTTGTTAATAATTCACATCTTATGTTTAGATTTATAACATTATTATTACAAGATTTTAGTCACTTAGTCTCCATTTAAATAATCAAATAAAAGGAAAAATTCATTCATACTTCATTTTGGTGACTTAAAATGAACTCTCACATCAGCTAAACACTTTTAAGAGTTCTATTCTCATGTTTATTTTTTAGCAAAATGAGTGTTGTGCATATCCTCTCCCCCAGTCTGCTTTAACAAACTTAGATTACAAAAAGTGATCATTATTTGAATTTTTTCCTTATCCAAAGGAATGAAAATAAATTTTTAGTCACCCCCCCTCAAATTTGTACAGTTTGGTTGACCCTAAAATGACTATAAAGTCTTTTCACTTGTCTTTATTTTTATGCACTTTAGCTTGTAAGCAGGATTTCATCACCTCCTCATGGGTTATCTATGGAAGGGTTGACCTAGGAATTCATCTCCCAAAATAATTTTAACACCACTCCATGGTGTGGTATAAAAATTGATCCAATGAATTATTCGGATGATAGTTTGTGTAGTTAAACTACATCTAGTAGCAATTGATGACCTCAAAATATATTAACTCAGACATCACACTACAGTAAGTAATTGATAGATTTAGTGGTTGTGAAAAGGACAAGACCTTTTCACACAATCTATTTTATATGAATCTAATTTATGTGATAATCACTTTTGTTATCCACACTTGGGACCATTTATATGCATGAAAATTTAGTTTTAGAATAACTCCACTTGGCATGGACATACTATTGATGGAAGGCGAGTATCCCCAAGTTACATGTCATAGTAAAAAATATTGAGAGAAGAGGGGGTATACAACCCCTAATTTTCATGTGATTCTATTTTTATTAACAATTAAAATCCTCTCAAGAGCATGTATATAGATGGAATTTAATAGTATTATATAAGCTTATCAACTTTAGAACTTTGGATATTACACTTAGGTGTTTTTTGTCATTTTATCCTTTACTTGGTTTTTTTGAGTATAAAACTATTTAAAACCCAAAAACACTTTTTCATACACCATTCTATTTGAATAAATAGGTGTTACATTGACCTAATCAAATTCATTTCTTCCCTTTTTTAAATTTTTATTTTGAAAACATTGTGTTTATATTTTTTGAACATCATTTTTATGTTGTCTATTTGATTCTAGACCATGTTCCCACTTTCTAAAATCTCAATGTCCTTCATTATTGTCTAAAATTCAAAATTTCACCTTTGTAAGTTATAATCCAAGGGGCTATCAATTTACCTTTCACATTTGGTTTAAGAAACCTAGGTATTATTTCCCATTTGGATTGAAGGCCATTACCTAGACTCATCATCATTTTATTCTCACTTTAGACTTAGATTATCTTGGATTTTCTCATGCTCTAAGTTCCTGGACCATTTTAAAACCTATTACTATGTGGTTGCATTGTGCTAATCATTTGGTTTTATCTTTATAATTGGCAATTATTGTGTTAATTCACATTTTTAGCTTCTTGGTTTACAGTATTATCTTCCTAGTCAGAAAGACATTCTTATAGTTTTTTAGTCACAAATCATCATAGTTATATCTAGATTTTATGGTATTGATGTATCTTTTGACTTTAGTTTATTATTTTATCCTACACTTTACATTCTGAAGTTATCTTACCCTCTTCTAATTTGATGATTTTAACCCACCAAAGTTGAGTAAATTTGTAACTAGTTTCTTTTAATTGTTTGGTACTACCCCGATTATTTTATTATAGTCTCATTTTACCTTTGCATTTGTTTGAATAAATCTAAACACACCTTCTAACATTTTGAAAACACATTTCACATCTTAGCAAATGAGTAAAATAACCTTCCAAGCATGATGCAAAGGTATACTCATAGTGGGGTCTCTTACAGACCTAGTTATGAGGAAGAGAATTTTTATGGCAAACATGATAGATCCATTGTGCTTGAATATATCGAAAAAAATGTAGGGTGTAAAGAATATTATTATGAACACTAGCCCTTAGAATCAAAATATGAATCCCTTCTAAGGTTGATATAATTAGTCACTAAGTTACCACCATATTTCCATATGGAATAATTACACACATTTGTTAGGGTAGAAGAGAAATAGCAAGAGTAAACTCTTAGTCATATTACAAAATTCAACATTTCTTCTTTTAACAAAATAAAGGAAGTGCTCAATAATCTACTCCTAATGATCATGATCTTGCTACTAAGATAGAAAAATAAGTTAATGATACACAAACCAACTTTTCATGGACATAATAGACTCCTTGGCTATAACTTCAATAAACAAGAATGTTTCTAAAGAGAAAGAGAATGTGGTAGAACAAATGCAGCATAACCCAATTAATCCGACATATATGATAGATACTAATATGACAAATAAATAAATCAAGCTTAGATAAGCTTCACAATATGCTTCACTAGAGATGAAGCATACATTTTCCAATCACCAAGAGGCTATTATCCCTTCACAGAACTAAGGGACAAAAAAATCAACACATATTGATGGCATTATTCAAAACACTTTAGGAAGTTCCTTCCAAATGACAAATACCTTGGTGAATTGACCACATACTCCTCAAAACTATAAATATACTTACAATTCATAGTGGAAAATTTTGGGAAATGTTTATCAGCCACCTAAGAATCAATGACTAACCTACTTAACTCAAGGAGTAAACCAAAACAAATTTGTAGACCATATGGTTTATATACCTAATAAAATAACATAATAGGGGCACATACCAGCCCAAAAAAGTTATATTCCACCTAAAAATGCACCAAACATGTAGGAGTGGAATTTGATGGAGGAAATTGTGTCAAAATGGGAGAAGTGAAACCGAGTCAAGAAATATAAGTTTGATGAGATATTTCCATATCTATTTGACTTAAATATTCTCCATGTCCCATTCTCACCTAACTTTGAGGCACCCAAATTTGACAAATACAAAGGAAAGGGTGACCTTCAAGAATGTATCCAATCATTTTTGTATTGTGCTAAGAGGTAGTTTATGGAAAAGTTTATCTGCTTCACTTATTCTCACATAGTTTGGTTGGGTAATCCTTAGACTGGATCCTAAAATTACCTAAGGGATTGGTTGTAGATTTGAATCATTTATCTAAAAAAAAAAATTAGCCATTTCTATTACAAAAATGAACATGAATTGACTATGGTCAATTTATTTAAATCTAAACAATGAGATGGGAAAAGATATGTAACATATCTACAATGATAGACAACATTGGCTAGATGCTTTTGAAATAATTTTCTAGATAAATAGTTGGATAATTTTTTTTCATAAAAACTAGACCTTGAGGTGGCTCATAACCTATAACTCACTTGTGCAAAAACATTTGACGAAATCATAGACAAGGGTTTACATATTGATAAGGTTCTTATCATTAAAGGCCTTATCAATATTTATTCATAGGGTTAAACATCTAAATAGACCCAATCTAATCAGACCTAATCACTTGTTCAAGCTATCATAGTAGAGAAACCTAAAGGGTTTAACAAGAATAAGATCAAGGTAGGGAATGGGATGATGGAATCTAGACATGTATAAATGGTTCATGGTTTGCCAACTCCAAATGTGTAACTAGATTTACCTAATCCACCAACTACTTTACAAAGGGCTCCTCCATGAAGGATATTCAATAAATATAAAGTATTCAGGAAACTAGGATAACCTATTAAAGTTGTATTTCAAAAGATCCTAGAAGCTAATTTGATTGTGTCACCTATACCAAGGTCATTTTCTAAAGATCAACCCTAACCTAATTAGTATCAGGTAAATGATTTTTGTAACTTCAATCATGTTATTGGCCATGTCATTTATTGATGTGTTCAATTGAGGCATCTCATTGAAGATTTAATCAAAAGTTCTAAAATTACAATAAAATATGTAGTTCAAAACACTAATTAGTATATGGTCATTTAAAAAAACCCATTTTTTAAACACAATCAATAGCCAATAATAAATAATTAGAATATAAGGCATAACCAATGTCAACAAGCACAAGTTCAGAATCATAATCAACATGATCATAATTAGGATCATAATACCCATGATAATAACTTTAGTTACAAAAACATGCCTTATGATTACAATATCACCATAGGATGTATTTTATAAAATCACATTACCACCATTAATATCAAATCTCATGAGTTACCACATGTTTCTCTAAGTATTAGACACCCCATTATAGGTTTAACATCTGTTTCCTCAAGTAGTAATGAATCAATTTCAATAAATTCAATTGCACCTTAATTTTTATAGGTTATTATCTCCTAACACCTTATTTTAATTATAATGGTTCCTTGCCAACTCTAGATTGTGCAAATATAAGTAGATGCTCGTGAGTCACCAACAAAGGACCTTTTCTTTATTCTAATTATAATGGCTCTTAACCAACACCAGATTATGTAATCACAACTAGAGGCTCATAAGTGACCCGTAAAGGTCCTTTTCCCTCTTGTAAAACTAGACCCAATGTGAACATTATGCCTTTAGATCAAAAATTGAATACTACACTAGTCAAGGATAAACCATCTCATTCTACTATTGAAAAGTTGTATAGTATCTCAGACCGACTAAGTAGAACCCCTGTGCAAATTTCTATTTTAGATCATTTATGTACGTATGAAGTCCATAGAACTATTTTGAATGATTTGATTAAACATTCCACTATTAATCAAGACATTAACCTTGAAAAATTCTAAACACTTATAGGGAATTTGGCCCGTTTTCGGTAAGTTACATTTAGTCATAGGGACATGTATACTCTTGTTCCTATCCATAACAACCACTTATATATTAAGGTCATCATTGAAAATAATAAAATCAAGAGGGTTATTATATATAATGGTTTAGGGTTGAACATAGTGTTCCTCAAGTTATTACAGTGATTGGGTTATAATAAAAAAGACATCTAGCCAGAAATAATCATGATCAAGGCATACAACAACACCAAAAGGGAATATTCTAGAAATATCTATTTATCAATCATTGTTAGGTCTATGCCCCATCATAATTTGTGCCATATTATTGATATTAAATTTGCTTATAGCATAATTCTTGGTCATACTTAGATCCATGAATTATAGGCTATCCTATCAACTTTACACAAGTGTCCTAAGTTCCCCCATGATGGGATCAAAGTCACCATTATTACCAATATACAACCCTATCAATATTTTAAACACATAGAGGATAAATTTTATAATTATAAGTATGTCATGGTTCTAAATTCATCTTGAATAATAATAAATAAATAGTTTTTCATCCACCCAAATCTAATTATATCAACCCAAGTGACCTTGCTTCCACTTTAGCTAATCTATTTCCTATAACCCTTATATATTAGGTCATTATTGAATATGCAAGCATATATACGTACCATCTAAAATATTCCTTCTATACTACTATGTTTCCAAAGTCTCCTAAATATTTTATCAAACCCAAACCTTCCCCAAGACCTTTCAAGACAAACATGATTTGGTAAAAGAAGAAAGATACATAGAAACCACTAATGATATTCATACCTACTATTTCACCAAATCAAGATCATGAAACTTTCATTAAAAGAGTTTGGCTATATTATAATATCTTTATTTATTGTTTTTATATGCCTAAATATCTTATCCCTAAACATATTATGGATAAATTTAATTATATGATAAAATGCCTCAGGCCATGAGAGCAAGGAATCCTTGAACCATTATCAGCAAGTAGGCCTAACATGAGCCAAGGTCTTAAATTTATATCACTTATGTATGACCTCATGTATTTCAATGGTGATTATTATAAATTCACTAGCAGTGAAACTCCTTAAATAAATTTAGTTCCACATTATAGTATTTATGATGAGCTTACTTACACAGACCTATTTAACTCAAACTCTATTATGACTATCACATCCCATTATCCCCTTTACCTTTGCCATCTTGAGCTCATTTATTGGGACTATAAAAATTATGTTATAACCCTTAATGTATATTCTATTTTTGATTATATGGGCCTTAGATATGGATTGACAATTGGTGATCATAAACAAGGCTTTGACTTCTCGTTATATTTTTCTGCCTACTTTGGAGATCAAACAAACATTTTTGGTCATGAAAAATATAAAACATCAATATCTTAGGGTGAAAACCTATTTGAGGTGCTCGTTAATTAGGGAAATATTAAGTAAAAAGACAAGCCCTTGAGTGAAAAATTGTTTTAGGAAATCTTATTCGGGGAGGTTTTCTCATCTCTAAGAGATTCATAAGTTCCATCAAGTCCTAGCTCCATATCTAGTGCCCGTATCACATTTGAAAAATAAAAGGTGTTTGAACACCTTGCTCTTGACATCCTAGATATATTTTATAGTAGGACACTACTTGAACTAGAATACTCATATAAATATATATATATATATATATATATATATATATATATATATATATATATATATATATATATATATATATATATATTTGAGATGAACATCCATAAGCTGAATAATAATAAGAAGATCAAGATCAAACACTACCTACCATTATAGAAGATGGTTTTACAGTCCTTATAGAAAATGTTACTGAAGTGAACCTGGGGACCTATGATAATCATAAATTATTTTATCTTAGAACCTCATATTAAAAAAAATGACTAAGAGGTTGGGGGGGGTGGGTTTTAAATTAGCCTCTTAAAAAATAATTCACATCTACTTTAACATTCCTTGAACCATCAAAGTAATACAAATATATAATAATGGAAAAAGATTCATTCACATGAAGATAACACATGAAAGAATGCATATGATTTGGAAATACTCAAGGGGAATTAAAAAAATTGATCCATATAAATGGAATAAAATACTATAAGCCAAAATATTATAATTTAGTGAAGCACCAACTCCACATGGAGCACCATTCCCAACTAGCTAAGCACAAACCTAGCTAGGCTTTAACAAGCACTAACTTACAAGGAGGCACTAACCCCAAGTTGTATCAACACCAAATCATCCACCTAAATAAATTTATAATATATATAACACATTTTTATCATATAATATATGATGATCAGCTTTTTTAGTTCTTCTCTCTCTTTTATCCCACTCAAACTACCTTCTAGACTTTTTTGCTTATATACGTCTCTTTAAGAGAGATTAGGTCATATAACCTTGATCTTCCCATATAATACCCATGTTATATCTTATTTATTGTTTATTTTAACACTTATTATGGTTTATAAGACTTCCTTGATCTCTTCATAGTGTTATATCCTTCACTTTTACGCACTCATACTCTAACTAGACAATTAGGCCTATTAGTCCTTATTCTTATAATAGGATCTCACTCATACACCTATTGGTTAGATATACACACTTAAAAAATTAAATATTCAACAAAATATAACTTAATAAATTCTAAAAACATTAATAAATAATTACATTAGGTTTTGTATAGCTCAAATACACCAAATCCTTCTTTAGGCCTTAATGAGACCTAATTCAATTAGGTCTTCATTAAAACACGTTACCCTTTAATCTTCTTGGATCACTTTAAAAATTAATAAATTAAATAAAAACTTAATATTCCTCTAAATAGACCCATAATAATCTCATATTATTTTCATGAAACTTTTTATCTCCAATCACCACTTGAAACATGCCATTAGTACTATTTACATTAGGCCTTCACATACATAAAAAGGTCTATCTTGAACAACTAAATATAAAAAAATGTTTGGACACATAAAATTGATTAAAAATAAATAAATACAACATAAAATACATAAAAAAATCTTCATAAAGATCATTATAATTCATTACATATGGAAAAAGGACTCAAAAATACTCATGCAATTTGCTCACTTAGAATTGCTAGATTTTGTCAGACCAGTCATGGTGATAATGAATTTCAACACTTGTATGGACACTTACATAGACTAAAAATTCATGTATATTATATTATGAAATAATTATACCATTTTAATATGGAAATATAATATATTAAAATGGAAATATTGGTCTTACATACCAATCTCATAACCAAGTATCTCATTGTCTCATCTCAAATAGATAGGTCAACTTGTGAGACTTTTAAAGTATAAAAACTAACCTCAAAAACATATAAAAAATATTAAAATGTATTAAAATTATTAAAAAATATCTCAATTTACATGTATTCATCCATGTTTCATGATATCACATCCCTAATCACCTTCTCACTGTTGCTTAAATTTCTCACTATTTCCACCATTAGGCCTATTAAGAAATGGTTAACTTGGATGAATGGTTTAAAAAAATTGATGGATAAAAACTATCAAAAAACCACAATTTAAATAAAATAAAATCGTAAAACTTCTCCATCCAGTTATTTTTACACTTTGACCTAGTCAACTCTAACTGCTATAGCAAATCTTCAAGAAACTAGCACTTTCCTGTACGGTCTACTCAGACACCTGACAACTCAATCACACTTATAATATCCTAGGAGAATTTAATACAAAACTTAATAGTTTTTATAGTAATTTTAAACCATTATAGGATGTTTTGAATAATATATTTCACATCAAGTCATTTTTAGGGTTTTATAGAGGGTTAACACTATTTTCGATGTTAATGATTATTCATAAAGGACTATCACTCATTTCCAAAACTAATGACTATATATGTTAGATATTAACCTTAATAATATCTAATTAATATATAAAATTACAATGTATAAGTTACAAATTCTAATTAATAGTTGAAAGTCCTTTTTGGGTTTGCATGCCTTCATTTTATGTACTCGAGAAACTTCAAAAAAACAATTCATGACTTTTTTTGCAAACCATGACCTCAAAATTTGTGAATATGTTTGAAATAACATATAATACCTTTTTACATGATAAAATTTTCAAAATTATCTTGAAAATTGATCATGAACCCTCATTAGGTGACATTCTCTCTATACTTTGACCTAAAAATTGCATTAGACCATAAAACTAATCTCCATGACTTTTTACATGTGCTCTCCACCTCACTAACATACTTAATAATCGAAATGAATGATTAAAAAGTGACATAAATCCTTCATATTCCTTGACAATATATCATGATGCCTCATTAGGCCAAGTAGGGTCTAGAAGATGTCTAGTTGCATACTTAACCTGTAGGTCCTACGACTGTAAACTCACCTTAAAACTCACATGAATGCTCCAAGACCTCATATACATGATAAAATGGCCTCATAAAAATTCTCATTCATGTGTGAATTCATATCATCAAGTCATCATGACCCTTCATGTATAAGACTAGGCATCCTATACACATACCTTTTCTAAATACTTATTAAGCTCATGAAATAAACAACTTTGACAATAAGAACCCTCCATGTTTACCTTAACATCACTAATTTAGTCATAATAACATATAAAAATCATGTATTACACTCTCAAAATCACTACAACACTTATCAATATTCTCCCTCATAACTATATTCTTCAATGAACTCATGAACACCTTTCTCAATAACATTTAACATCAATGACAACATCAATGCCAAACCTCAAAAATAGGAACAATATTCAACACCTCACTTAATGATGAATATCATGAACAAATTATCACCATCCTAAGGTATTTAATTGATACATTTGTTTGGGCTTATTTTGGCATGTTAGGCTTAGACCCTTATTTGGTTATGCATCAACTTGTTATACATCTAGATGTTAAGCCAGTCAAAAAAAAATAAGAAAGATGAATCCACACATCATAATTTTTCTAAGAGTATAACTAGAAAAATTATTAGGATCATGCTTCATCTAGTGACTAGGCTACTTTGAATGGATATCAAAGATAGTCCTAGTAAGAAAAAAGCCACATGGTATACTCATTTGTACTAATTTTAGAGATATCAATAAGGCATGTCCTAAAGATGGTTCTCCTATGCCAAATATTAATATGATTATTTATTCTAGTGCTAGGTATGAGATTTTTTCCCTCATATGTGTATTCTCAACATATAATTAGATCAAGATAGCTCTAGATGAGTAGCAAAAAACTACATTCACCACTTTGTGGGGAACACTTTGTTATCAAGTCATGTTATTTGGATTGAATAAAATTAGAGCCACCTATCAACATGTTATTACTATCACCTTAGATGACATGATGCATGGTATTGTTGAGTATTATGTTAATGCTATCCTAGAAAAATTAAGAACATGTCTACGACATCCTAATGTTCTATGAATATTCTTTTAAAGACTTCATAATTATAAAGTTCATCTGAATCCTAAGAAGTGTGGCTTTTGTGTCACTTTAGGAAAATTTCTAGGTTTCATTTTGTCACAAAGAGGTATTTAAGTTAATATTACCAAGTTCAAGGCCATTGTGTAAATGCCTTCACCTTGTAATCTCAAATAACTTTGTAGCCTACAAGGAAAGATCCAATCTATTTTTAGGTTCATTTCTTAAATAGTATATAAGTGCCACCCATTTACATACCTCTTGAAGAAAGGGGACACATTTAAATGGGATAATGAGTGTCAATTATCATTTGTGAATCTCACAACATACTTGGTAAATCCACCAGTTTTGAGACTGCCAACACCTGAATAGCCATTACTTATTTATATTTTAGCCACTAAACATGCACTAGAGGAACTCTTGGCCTAGCATGATGATCAAGGAAAGGAACATGTAGTTTAATATTTTAGCCACACACTTGTTGTTTATGAGTATAATTATACACCTTTTGAGAAGGATTGTTTAGCAAAGGTGTTCACCTCTAAAAAATTATGACACTATATGCTAAGTAGTAAGACTATTATAATTACTAAATTTCACCCCCTCAAATATTTATTATCCAAAGCAACTCACATAGGTCACATAGACAAATAGGGCATGCTATTAAGTGAGTTTGATGGTGAGTATCATAATAAAAAAAATCTATTAAGGGGTAGTTCATTATAGATCAACATGAAGAAGCCCCTATTATAGACACTCAACCACTTAGATTTCATTTTCTAGATGATTCTATTATGACAATATAATAAGTACTAGATGAAACTAAAAACTGGAAATTATATTTTGATGGCTCTTTTACATCCTATGGATATGGGAATGGCATTTTATTAATTACACCATAAGGGGATCTGATTCCCAGTGCATTTCATATTAATTTTCATTTTACTAATAATATGGCTGAATATGAATCCTTTATTGTTGGAATTCACCTTGTTAGTGGGATATCCATCACTTAATCTTTTATGGGTACTCTCTATTAATTATAAATAAAACTAAAAACTAGTACAAATTTGATATTTTGGATAATCTCAAGACCCACTTCAAATCTATATAATTTTACTAGGTGTCATGGGCTAATAATAGATCAACTAATGTAATCATGAAAATTGGGTCCATGATACAAATTTCCATCACTACTAAAGATTATCAATTTCTCATTGAAAATATTTTATAACCTACTCATGTACTACCAGATTTAGAGAGGGTATGCCCTGTATCTGGTCCCAATCCACTACCTTAACTACCTTGGTTTTGAGACATTTATAATTATTTATGTGACCAAGTTCTTCCACCTGACCTTTCCAATAACAAATAAAAAAATTTCCTTAATCACATAGCCTTTTATACCCTCCTTGGAATCATGCTTTATTTTAAAGATTATGATGAAACACTACTTTGTAGTTTATCTTCAGGAGAATCCAAGTTAGTTTTTAAGGAGGTTCATGAAGGAATGCGTGGGGCTTATACCAACACTATAGTATTTGCAAAGAAACTTCTCAAAATAGGTTACTATTAGCCCAAGATGGAGACAAATGCTTTTAATTATGATAAGAAGTGTGTCTCTTGCCAAAAACATGGTAATTTGATATACACACCTTCTTTTCCACTCCAACCGATTATTAAACCATGGCCATTTTCTATATGAGGCATTGATCTCATTAGGAAAATCAACCCCACCTATTCTGATGGTCACAAACATATTCTCACTACTACCAATTTTTTTACTAAGTGGATTTAGGCTATTCCTCTTACTCACATCATCAAGAATCAGATTACCACGTTTATCCATTACCATATCATCTATCGATATGGTATCCTAACCTACATTATATCTAATAATTTTAGATCATTTGTAAATTGAGATATTAAGGATATTTGTGAAAAATTCAAAATCAAGCACAAGAAATCCAAACTATATAACCTAGAAGGTAATGGTTAAGACAAGTCATAAAAAAACCATTGTTACAATCTTAAAGAAGATTATCAATGACATAAGCTATAATTGGCACTTATAAGTTTTACTACCATTTGGGATTATCGCACTAGTCATTGAACCTCCATAGGATCCACTCCATACTCCCTTATTTATGGAACATAATCTATTATCCCAGTTGATATTAATATGCCTTCCCTATGAGTATCCTTGGAGATTATTAAAGATGAAAGAAGATTATAGAGTTTCTAGGTTACAAAAGCTAGAACTCCTTAATGGTAAGTGTTTAGCTACTGTGGACAACTTGTAAGAATATTAGAATAGATTGCATATAGTATATAAAAAGTTAATTCTCCCTAAGAAATTTGAAATTGGTGATTTGGTCTTAAAAGAGAATCAAAAGAAAACTAATGTTGAATGTGAAAAGAAGGGTAAGTTTCAACCCAATTGTCTAAGTCCATATGTCATGATAATAAATTATGGATCAAGGGCATACCAACTATCTATACCAAATGGTGAGGAAATACTTGAACCCATGAACATTGTACATCTCAATTGGTTATACACTTGACAAACTTTTGAATTATTATCAATGAGACCCCTTACTTTGGGAAAACTTGTGTTGAAGTCATTTTATTTCACTTTTATATCCTATACCATCCTATCTTGGACCTTTTTTATTCTATATTAACCTACCTTGTACCATTATAATGTGAGCCATATTATTTAATGACTATGACCACTATAACACTAGACTATTAGCACTTTGAATCATTTATATTCCATTGGAATCATTTTTATTCCATTTTTGACCATTATAACCTTAGCCCATTCAACTTAGAATAATATTCCTTTCATACTTCAGACTATTGTGACCTAGACAGTTCTATTCCTTAACCAATTATGATCTTGGTTATAACTCATAGGCATTATAAACACACTTAGTGTCAGTTCTACAAAGCAGTTTATCCTGAGCAGTATTTTGTATCTTTTTCTTATAAACAAGTGAACAAGGGTGCATCAACTCATGGTTTTTACATGTTGAATGGTTCTTCAAACTTAACCAACACAACAAATGGTTATATTATTATTTTGATACTTTATGGTAGAAATTTTTAGCTTAATAGGATCAAAAGAGGACATTACATCTTGATTGATCTATTATTGGAATTTCTACTATCGAGCATGCATCTCCTTGATTAGTTATTTCCCTATCCCATTGTTTATATCCATGATCTCTTATAAAACAAATTTAGCTGCTACTTGAACTCTTAGTGTATCTCCTTAGTTAGGTAGTTATGTGGTATTTTATATAAGTATTTAATTTCTTTCGTTTACCCCAAAAACAAAAAAAATTAGAAAATGATAGACAAAACAAACACAAGCATTGTCTTACACTTTTATTTATTCTAATACCATGCTCTCATCATTTTGTGATCAATAATTTGAAAAGACTCACCATTTTATGACCCCATTTTCAATCCTATATAATATAATTATATTTTTATTTTCATCACATTTCTTCTATCCCATTTCCTATAAACCTAAATTTGCCCTGAAGTTCATGTTGGACCTTGCATCCATGGAACTATGTAGGTGACATCCACTTACCTTATACATTTAAAGTCAGGTCATCCACCCCCTCCTTTTCTTATTTTCCCCCATTTTGTATTTTCTTGTTGTTTCCCTATCACTTGGGGCCAACTTTGTCCTCATTTTTATTCTCTCATTGTGTTAAATATCATTATTTCTTAGATTAGGGGTCATCCTATTGTAGAAAGTAGTGCCTCTATTACAAGCACATGAACAATTATTTTTTGTTTCCACTAACATTGTGACTAATCATTATTTGTATGTGTTTATTTGATCTTTATTGTAGTTTTTTTTTTTTTTTTTATCTATTAATTTATTTATTTTTGTATTTTTTGTGTTTTCATTTTTATTCTATTAAGTTATTATTATTTTGTTGTTTGTTCATTTTTGTTAATAGTTTGTTCTTTATTTCTTAGCATTTTATTATGCCTTTATTTTGTCCTTTGTTTTAATATTTTGTATTATTTCATTCCTTTGTGTTAAATCTATTTGGTAAAAATTATTAGTCTAGTTTCCATTTAGGCTTGATTTGTTTAGATTTGTATTTGGCTTGTTTTATTATTTATTTGTGTTTTGGAAGTGCATTTTGTTAATACATATGGATCTTGATTAATAATATCTTGAATTCACATTATTTAGAACATGTTATTTATTTACTTTTATAAATTATTGTCCCTTCTTAAATATTGATTTCCCATATCTTGATTTTAAGTTAGGTTGCATTTACGTATTCTTTTTTGTTATCATTATTTTTTGTTTGTTTTTATTTAAATGTAAATAGTTGTAACTTTGATTTTGGTAACATTTTTATCATCATTATTAGTTACTAATATTCACATTTTAACTATCCAATTTTAATAGAAATAAAAATTTATTTTTGTACCTAACATCCCCCCCTTTTTTGAAGAACAAATGGGGACCGAATTTTTTTAGATTTTGGCCTTGTTTATTAAGATTTTCTTCTACATATTTATACAAGTTATAAATGGATTGATACTTAATATTTAAAATTAGAAAAAAAATCATGGTATTATAAATTTTTATGGACTAACCTTATTAATGCCATTTTGGGATATTTTTGAACTACGCAAGTTTTTTGAGGCTTAGTTTTATTCAGAGGAATTATATTTGAGATTTGGTTCTCAGACATTTTGCTTGGGCCTTCTTCTTAGAAGTTTTGGTATTTTTAATTTTGTTAGGGACTTATTCATCACAATTTTTATCTAATAGATTTGGTCTTAAAATTATTTGTTCAAGACTTATTCATAGGGACTTTCACTCTTTGAACCTTTTATTTGGGATTTTTGGTTTGAAGTTTTTATATCAGACATTTTATTTGAATAGTTCTTTTGAAGGACTTGTTTCTTATCATAGATTAGGTATTCATACTTTTTTTATTATAATTTTTTTTCTAAATATATTTAATCTTTAGGTTTTTTTTTATATTGGACAAATTGTTTGAAACACTCATGATCAAATATTTTGCTCTTTGGGTTTTTGGTATTAGGCATTTTGTTCAGACATTTTTTTGATGAATTTTGGTCTTTAGGATTCTTTTTATGGGTTTATGTCTTTAATATATTTTTTATATGTTTCTTAGGCTTGGTCCCAACACAAAATTTGACTTCTGATTCTCAACTATTGAAATCCCACTATACTTAGCCAATTAATCAAAATACTTCCCAACACTCTCTAATGCTACCCAAAAACTAAATTAATGGATTTGAACTATTTAAAAAATAAAAAACACATGAATATTGATAATTTATAATGCACAAAATAGAATTTAATGCTAAATATATATAAAAAATTTGTAACCATTAATATATTCATTGTTCTATAAATCTAACTCAACTGTATCTTGCACAATAAAAGCCCTAACTACCTGTGAGATTATTGAAATTAAACAAGTGACTAGTAGAAAGGAGAATTTTTCACAGAGCATGTAAACAAACAAAAAACAATACACATAATTTTAATGGCATATTAATCCAATGTATTTAGGGGAACACTTCCACCATCACCATTTTCTATTAAGGATTCAATCGAATTCATCAACACAATCTATAATGCTACCATTTTTGACATGTATTGAAAATAATCTGAATTATGGGATGTTGATGATTTTATCAATGCATTTTCATTAGATAGAAATCTATCTTCTATAGAACACCAGTTCACTAGAGACTTGCTCTCACTCAAGAGATAATCACTACGTTTAGCTATGGCCATGCCCAAGGTGATGCCATAGATCAACCTCTTATTATATTTATTATTCATAGGGAAGATTATGCAAGATGATTTTTTGCATAACATGGACAATTAGATAGGTGTGGCATGCATCTTTTAGAGCTAAATTTTAGAGGTATTTATTTTTACTAGTTCTAGATGCATATTTTGATAAACATATATTGGTTTCATGAAACCAAGAGAATTTAAAAGATAAAGTTCTATGTTCATGGGTTATCTTTAGAAAAACCATGACATATAAAGGTAATAATACCACCCCTATCAAGAAATTTAGGATGGGAGTGTGGATTGGGATGGTGTTGCTTAATAGATTCCATAACATACCCTACATCTATTTCCTTAATTTGGACTAGGTACCATTGTTATATATGATGATCACTAATGACGTAATGTTTAATTTGGGTTAAATTATAAGCTTCCATTTGAGAAAAAAGGTTATAAAAAAGAGAAAGTGACCCACTCTAATAGACCACTTATACATGATGTCATATATTTTGGATGTTGTAATAGTTATAGTGTATAAATTTCTTGGCAAGCTATACATATTGACCATTGAATCTACCAAAAGTCACATTTATGATTATTTCCAATTTTTACACATTTATTCATATACCAAGAACATGGTTAGGATTATTTAATATGTTTCAAGTTTGGTAAGTAATCCATGGGTCTCCAATGTAAAGAGTCAAAGAAATCATAGTGAAAAGACTATTTGGAAGGGGTGACTAGTTTTTATATCCTAACTAAATGGTGATAATGATTGTCATACATAAGGTCCATTACCTACACCTCCCAAAATATGTACATAATAAATTGGTAGATCAAGAGACTTCTTACCAACTCTGGTGGAGCATTGAGTAGGACTTGACTAAAATTAAGAAAAGTACATTCTATGGGCACCATATGGTCATTGACCGGATGTGATATACATAGAGAAAAAACTTCAAAGATGTGTGAAGAAAAATAAAGAGTTATCACTTTACCATAATTCCACATATGGATTCATATCCTCATGGACACATACAAAGACACATTGAAGGCCTTGGAATCCCCTATCATCTTGTCTATTATGACTATGTGTTTTAACTATTTTGGGAATATTGGATTTTTATTCCTAATTTAGTTAAGGGTCTAAAATAAATAAATTACCAAATAATATCTAAAACTATATTAGTAATTTATATAATTTATTTTAATTTTTTAGATTTTCAAAAATAATAATAAATAAGGAGAAATGTAACTTAGCTTAAAACTAGACTAAAACAACTTAGATAAAGGTTAAAATTGGCTGTGTAGGAGTGTGATAGTGTCATGAACCTATATTTTTATTTCATTCAATGAAAGGATAGGAGTTTTGAAAACAATACACTTCATGTTTTGGAGCTATAGTCAAGGTCCTATCAGTATTATACAAACTGAATCACATAGATCTTAGTTCTCTAGGTTTTGTTTGTTATCCTTCTGTGAGCTTGCCTATGAAATTTTGAATCTTAAATTTTGACAAATATCCCTATAAATTTACTTTAATATTCAAAAACTTAGATCCATATACACACTAAAACAAAAAATACATCAAAATCAAAATGGAGAAAACTAGGTTAGGGAAAGTATGATCACATGATCTAAAACCCTTGTTGTTCTAATCACTACGTACATTAGCCCCCAATCTAGGATCTTAGATCAAATATAGTTTTCCATTAGGGAACATGCATAATAAACATGAAAATTATATGTAAGAATGAACTTTAACCTAGGCCCCTCTTTGATCAAGCATGCAAAACTATATATTATGTAGAATGTTGAGCTATATTATTGACTAATTTTTAGTTACATATTGTGCCAAAATAATAAGTGATAGATATAAAATGCCTTGTGAAGTCCTTTATATAAGAGATAATTTATTTTCAATTTAGGATATTTATTCACATTTGACTAAAATTCTAAAAACAAAAAAAACTTGTGGATGAAGCTAAGAAGGGCTTGGGACTCATTAAGTGAGGAGACCTGACCATTAGAACTCAAAATGCAATTAGACAAGAGCACTAGAAATGGGACACCCTAGGTTATAGAGATATATTCAAATATCAACACTCCTATCCTATAAGATGAAGACCTAAGGGATATAATTGGCATGGGAAATTTGATATGGTTGAGGTGGAATAATTATTTAAAAATATTGGGATGAATATAAATAATCAAAAAGGTGACTCAAACATAAAACAAGACCAAGGTAAGTAAAATAAAAGACATGGTTAATGTGAATAAGTCTCATATTCTCCAATCAGAGTCTCTTATGATAGGACTATAAAAAGACATGATAAAGTCTAATTTAGGGTGTATATATTTCCCCCCTTTTATTATAGTGATGAAATGAAATGAAGTACTAGAGAAAAATAAAGAAGAAAAAAAATTCATACCTGAACCTACCTATGTGGAGATAAATGTGTTGCAAACAGTCCAACTCACTTCCTGGCCAGGGAAGTGGATGGAAAGATAAATAATTCCTAGAGAAAGAAAGAATCCCTAAAATGGATGCCCCTTATACTAAATTTAAAAGTGGAATCTATGTAACATGGAAAAGGAAGTTAATGTTTGCCCCTATGTTAAATCCAGCTAAAAATGAGGAATTATTAGAGGCCCAAAACCAATGTCTATCCTTTTTCCTATATAAAATCATGTAATACTTAATGTGTGTATATAATTTGTATGATATGAAGAGCAAAATCTATCTTGGCCCCACTTTGAATATCTAAACTAGAACTAAGAAATGCTTGGAGGCCCAAAACTAATGTCTATCTTCTATCCTGCACAAAATCATGTAGTCTAGGTCTAGCTAATATAATATACCAACCATTATAGATGGACATATAGTCTAACCTGGGTAGAGTTAGGTATCATCTAAAAATTGGGATAATGTGTAAGAAGACAATGAAATGTTTTGCCATTCCATCTGTATAATCTTGGACGATGTAGAACATAAACATCTATGCCATGCCCCAAAATCTAGTATGTGAGTGATTTATATGTTAATTTGGTAATCTATATAAAAAAATGTGATATTTGTTATCATACCATGCCCCATGTGAAAAATTGGAGATCAAAAAAGTGTGTTCTACACTATGCCTATAATCTGCTATCTAGTCATGTAACTTGTGTGATGCTATACAAAGTTTCATGTGTGAGATGTGTAGTATGTACATGCCACCAAATCTAGTATCTAAGTCTATATCTATATATAAATAATTGTGAATTGATATAATTTGAACCATTATATCTAAATATTCTATGTATTTGTAAGTTGAAATCACTATGGATGTATATGATCTGATCCACTATATTTGAATAGTTTGTGTAGTTGTAATTAAATTTATATCCCTCTAAATGTCTTGAGTAATACTTAGTGGCCCATGTAATCTGAATCACTATATATTTTAACTGGTCTAAGCTAAATCCAATAATCTAATTGTTGTATGTGTATGAACCATGGTATATCCATTTATGAGAGTGGATGGGCATGTTAGGTAGGTGTATAAATAGGACTAGTAAGAATGATTCCCCCTATTGGGAGAGGGTCAAAATTTGTGATAGAGGAAGTCGAGTCAAAAGTGATGACTAGAGGCATAAATAGAAACTATGTTGGGTTATTGTGAATAGCCTTGAGAGGTTGTTTGATTAATTAGACTAAGTTGTTAAAAGTGGAATAAGTTTTGATTGGTGATGATCAAGGTGTATGTATAATAATAAAAGAAATATAGAGATACACATGCCATAGTAGGTAGATGAGGTAGTAAGAAAGTAGATTTTGAGTGATGTTGAAGGTATAATTATCATGATTCCATGGAAGAAAATGGTTTGAAAAATGGTGTTACAGGGTATAAGCTATGGACAAAATGGTATTTTTCTTTTATTGAGAAGGTTGGGTAGTATAAGAAGTTTGATTGATTCTTGATTCATTTGTCTATTTACCAGGTTGAGATTTTGAGCTCTAGAGTGGGAGATATGACAAAGAGATGAGTACTTTTTATGATCTGGTTTGAGCAATTGGAAGCCTAAGTTTAGGCTAGGGGTGATGTTACCCTAGTAAATAGATAAAATGTCTAATTTTTATCTATTATAAAGCTTTATTTTGATGTTTTGAGTTGTTTAAAGTGTCCTAGAAAAAATTTCACTAGTTTTAGCATTCATGTCCTACATATAGAAATACTATCTAGGTTCTAACACTCTTATCCAAGTTGTAACTCTCCTATTCATTTTTGTTGTCCTATACCCATCACTATTATCTTAGAGGCTTAATATTTTAGTGATGCTACTTTATTGTTGACTACTGTTCTATTTTGGCTATTGATTTGGAATTGTTGATATATATATATATATATATATATATATATATATATATATATATATATATTATTTCTTGTGTTTTTAGGGTGGGGTGAGGATGAGAGAGTTTCGTAGGGTCTAGGTGATAGAGACAATGAGACTATTACCATTATCTATTGATGAGAGAGATGTCATGGATAGGATAGGGTTGGGTCATGTGTGTGACCTAAGCATAATGCAGTGGGATAGATGTTTGATTACTACCTTATGTGAGGTGGAATGTAGGTACATGTACTTTGTATATTCCTACAAGGGACATTATTATGACTCTAGAAGATGTGTATCATATTGTTCATTTACCCATTAGTGGATGACATGTGATGTTATAGGATGACATAGGTGTTGATGCTATTATTTTTGTATCCTTGTATTTTTTTAGCGTGACCTTCGGTATACATTAGATATGGACTGATAGTGATGTATTACTATCAGTTATTATGTAATCTAATGTTCTATGTTTGTATAAGCAGTTGGTTATGTTGTTGTCATCATTTATTGTTGTGGATGGGAGTGGAGTGTCTATTGCATATAAGATGCATAGGATTATGCATAATGTTGAGGTATATGGAACTATATTATTGTGGGGGAGGACTATGATATCCCACCTATATAGTGATCTATATAGGTTTACATAAGAGGCATTTAGTGTTGGATTGAGTGTAGTGACATTATTATATTATAGGGTGTATGATCACATAGCAATTATGTACCTAATAGGATTACCAAGGAATATGTGGGCACCTCCATAGCCATTTGGGGAGTGGTGGATGAGAACATTAGATATCTATTCTCCTAGAATGGATCATTATAGGTGGGTGCTATACAAAATGGTGGCTAGTGAAATTATATGGAGGCCTTATAGAGGGTTTACTGGGTGGGCTAAGGATGGAATGTAGTTATGGTATATAAGGGTTAGCTATTGGATACATGACTGCTAGATTGGAGTGTAAGAGCACTTGTAATATGAGTGTGTGACTAGATAACTTTTTGTATGAAAGGATGTTCCCCTGATACCATGGGTGTGGGTGAGGAATGTATGGGCACCAACAAGGGTAGGAGTTTTTGTGAGGCCCATAAATCTTGAGCTAGCACTGTTACCTTTAGATGTATGTGATGTGGCTATAGACATTCTTGATGTGGATGATGTGAGATATATAGATGCATATAATGCATGGTGGATGAGGCATCAATGGGATCCATTATACCCTATTGATAGAGGGGATGCTATACAATATGAATATCCTCAATTGATCTAGATGAGGTAAGCAACAATTTAATTTGAATTGTATACAAATTTATCATTTTAATTTGTTTTTTAAAGCATATAACTATTGTAATGCCCTGATTTATGTGTAGTTGGAGTGGGAAGTGTGAAAGATGAGGCACATCTCAGGTGTGGAATGGAGATGATGATTATTGGGAGACCATCATTTAATCTACACTCTGAGAGCTAACACAATATGTACCTAATGATCTCCACTACATTAATAGAGCGAGTGATGATTATGGCCAATGTTCATGCTCATATATTTAACATAAATGTTATAACAAGTTCATATGTTAAGGAAGTAGGAGAGATAGATGAGTTGAGAGCTAAACTAAATAGGTATAGGATGGCTCCACCTAATTATGGTTCTATTAGCATGAGGATCATGGATGAGTACATAGACCTTTAGAGGTAATATTTGGACTTGTGTGAGGAACATGGTTAGCTACTACAGTGAGAAATTTAATGAAAGAGGTATTTGGGATCTCAAGGAGGTATGGGGCCATTGAGTGTTAAAGTGGATTATGGGACTAGTACTGATGGAGAGAGTGAGACTAAGAGTGAGGGTATGATGCCCATTCATGATTTAATGTATTTGATATGGTGTATATGTTTTCAAAAAGCATTATATATATGTATGTTGGTTTGATTTTGGATTTAGGTATATTGGGTTATGGAATTTGGAATGGATCGGTACATTTATTATAAATGGTTGATTTGACATTAATGTTGAGGTTGCATATGTTTTAGTAAAATGGTATTTTAGATATGTGATTTGATTGTTGTTGATAAGTGTGAAGTTAGTTTTTATTCTGAATTATATGTGAGTAAAAATTTGTTATTTTTTAATTCATAAATTGATTTGAAAAAGTGAATTTGTTTAAGATTGGTAAAATGGTATATTGTTAAGATCAAAATTTGGGTAATGTAGTTTGGCTAGATATGGTTATTTGGAACTAGGAATGTTAGTTTGTTGGTAAAATGGGATGTAAGATAACACTCTATGCATATCACTTCCTTGAGAGTGGATCAAGAATACAAAGGATATCTAGACATCTCGCTCCATTGTTGCCTCATGAAGTCAAGATATAAAATGATAATAGTATGAATGTATGTTGTATCACTATCTAAACCTTGATGGCTGACTAAACAAGTGCCCATACTAATCATGTTGAGTAGAAACATGTTCTATATCTAATACTATTTTCAATGCTCTAACTATATCTATACATGGAGACTTTATAAGATGTAATCTCAATGGATGAATAATTAAAATTGTGTGATGTGAAGTAGGCTCATCTAACTACAATGTAGTATATTTCTACGTGAAATAACACCTTGTGGCCTATAGTTTGATTCATATGATTGAGTAATAGATCAAGCTAAAACTATAAAATATGATTTTGGATCATCTAATGTCAATCATAGTAGGTTTTTACATGAAATGGGTTCCTAAAAGCTTAGCCATAGTGCATATATCTGTTGATAATTACTCTATGATGTGGTTTCATCTAGTCTTAACTATAGTTGGTTGCTACCTAAGATAAAACCCAAAAAACTTGGTCATAGTGAATATCTCTCTAGAGTGATACTTTATTGTAGTGAGTATGACTATGTTGGATATGTATATGGAACTTCACTATGTACTCCTTTGACTATAGTGTTATATGTAGGTTTCTCTCACTTTATTGGTCTCTAAACATTTTAAATAGGTGGTATATGAGATCTCCTATGAGGCTCTATCCTAGAACCTACATTACTCTCATGATGAGTGATTGATGATTCATGTAAATGAATGTCCTAGGATGACTCAATCATGGATGAATGAGGTCTATGGTTTCATGATGGAGGAGATATTGGAGCCCCATGTGTGAATGTTATGATTCCATTATCAGCACATATATTAATGTAATCTCTAAGTCCATAACAATCATTATATCTACGTGAATGTATATGATGATAGTTACAAATGGGCTAATGTGGTTGTTTATGTAATAGATGTGGATCTCATCTATGAGTAGAAATATGTGATTTACCTATTATCTAGTACTGATAATAATATGGCATATGAGCTATCCCACTCTTAATCAAACTGTAGTGGTGCCCTACTATTGTTCTTGGTAGTGCATACTATAGGTAGTGATCTACAAACTAGCTCTCTATTCTTAATTGGTTATTTTTTTGGATATGGTCTCATATCTTATTTTGGATATGGTGGATGATGTGTTTTAGGAGTTTTAGATGAAGGTACTACTATGAAATAAAGGGTAATTCAATCAACTGAATCTACCTCAATTGATCCCAATTTCTTTTCCAAAGATAGAACTATATGGCATAAGTGCCTAAAAGAGGACTTTGTCCAATATAATATATGCTTAAGGAGAGGTTGGTGACTCCCTTTCATAAATATATGTTGAATATATAAATTTATTGGTTTACAGATCAATAATAACATGTGAGTCTTTAATCATATAATTACTAACTAGCTCTAAAGTATTCTCATGCAATGTGGTAATTTTATCATATGTAACATGAGGGCCCATGTTTTCTATGTAATATATAAGAAATAATTAACATACATCCAAGACTTATAAGTCTTATTTTCCAAGGTAATAAGATGTACTTGATGTTGTAATTCACCAACTACATGCATTAAAGAAATAATCTCTTGGGATGGTATATTAACATCTTGAATTGGATCATTTAATAATTGAATTTGATAATTTATTTTAGCCATGGAAATGATACATCTAGTAATTGGATCATATAGAGGGGGTGTCCTCACTTGAACCTTTTTGGGAATTATAACTTGGACCTCACTAGAGGGGTGTGGGCTACCATTCTCATTGGGTGAATAGTGAGAAACATCTTCTCTTATAGTAGGGGTGGCTTGGGAGATTCATTGGTATCTTTATTATTTAGTGAATCACATTTTAATTGAGTAGAGGATGTGATGTTATCATTAATATGTGGCTTATTTGAAATGAATCATACATATAAGTGGAAACAACATTTTGTAGTGCATTATATTTGAGAGTGAGAGAAGAGTTAGAATCATGAGATGAATATTCTTATTCACTATGTGTATAATAGTCATCATTAGTCCATGTATTATCATAATCATATTTTTATGCATATTCATTCTCATTTTCATATTCATTGGAATGTTCACTATCACACTCATTATCACTTCCATCATCACTAGGGAGAGAGGTAAGAGAAGAATTTAATGCTTTTCTAATATGCAATAAATTATCACGTGAAATTGAAACATTATGTGCATCTATGTTATATTGGAATGGAGTGTATGCATTATTTTCATTTGAAATATGAAAAGTAAGAGTATGAGAGTTATCATTTAAACATTATTTTTTCATTATTTGAGATTATAAAGTCGATTTAAGAACATGAGATTTATCATTTGAAATATGCATTAGCAATTTGATTCTATTGCATGTGTATTGTTGTAATTTAAACATAGAAGTAGAAAGAGAGAGAGAGAGAGAGAGATTAGGTTCACATGGAAGAAAAATATCACCAATAAGAGGTTCACTTGGAATTTCATGACTAATTTGTTCATTTGGTGCATTGTGCATAGCAGAATGAGGTGAAAAGTATATTTCCCATTTATCAAAATTATTTTCTCTAGAATAGGGAATAAAAGAGATAGCTTTGAGATAAGAAGATGCTTCTACTTTTTATTCACAATCACTTTCACATGTATCATCATATTCCTCATTACAATAATAGTAATTATATTCATTGTAAATGAGATCATTTTCCACATTTTAACCTAACGTGCAAATTTGAATATTTTTCCATTCATTGTCATAATTATGGGAAAAATTTGTAAATTGATCTATGGGATGAGAGGGAAGAAGTGCCTTAGTGGCCATTTTATTTATTTCACTAAAGAAAATATGTAAAAGTACTATTAAGCAAATAAATGCATGAATAAATACCAACATAGAGATTTTGAAAATATTTTTGACACTCCAAATAATTTTCAAAAATTCTAAAAATTTTATCTAAAAATTGTAAGGAAGGCTAAGGGTTTGAGGACCTAGTTTGGAAATCTAGGGTTTGGGGTTGGGATTTTATAATTTTTGAAAATTATTTCAATAATTTAAATTCTAAATATAAATTTGAATAAAATAAATGCATAAGGATTTATACAAAAATTTAAAAAAAAAAAAAAATTGCATAAAATAACTACTAACATAAATATTTTTAATTTTTCTTAACACTCCACAAAATTTATATAAATTCCAAAAATTTTATCTAAACTTTTTGATGAAGTCTTGGGGTTTGAGGACCTAGTTTAGAAATCTAGGGTTTTGGGTTGGGTTTTTAGAATTTTTAAAGATTATTGCTATAATTTAAATTCTAAAATAAATTTGAATAAAATAAATGCACAAAATTTTATACAAAAATTAGAAATTAGAAATAGAATTTTTGCACACAAATATGAAGGAAAAACCCTAGGGATACCTAGGGTTTTAGATTTGTTCAAAGTAAATCAAGTTCACCAAATGTTTTAACTATTCTGGTAATATTGAATTTTTATTCCTAATTTCATTAAGGGTCTAGAATAAATAATTCCAAAAATAATATTACAATAACTATAGTACTAATTTATATAATTTATTTCACTTTAGTAGCTTTCTAAAAATAACAATAAATAAAGAGAAATGCAACTTAGCTTAAAACTAGACTGATGACTGAGACAAAGGTTTAAACTAGATGTGCAGGAATGGAATAGTGTTGTGAACTTGGATCTAGATTTTATTTGGTAGATGTATAAGAGTGACAAAAACAAGACACTTAAAGGTCTTATGTTATAGTGTAGGTCCTACCTCTATTATCTAAACTAGTCATAAAGATCTGAGTTATTTGTGTTATATCCATTGTCCTTGTGTGATCCTACTTGTGAAATTTTGAATCTTGAATGTTGATGGAGCTCCTTGCATATTCTTTTTAACCTTCAAAATGCTAGGTCCATCTACACACATAAAAAACAAATATAGAAAAAGTTAAAGGGGGAAAATTGGGTTAGGGGAAGTATGATCACATGATCTAGAACCCCTACTATCCTAATCACTACCTACATTAACTCTAAAGATAGGGTCTTAGATAAAATGCAGTTCTCCCTTACATAACATGCCTAATCAATGTGTATGGTAGATGTAAGAATGAAATTTCACCTAGGCCCCTCCTTGATCAAACATGCAAATCTATGTGTGATGGAAAATGTTGAGCTATACTATGGATTGATTTTTAGTTATGTACTATTCCAAAGTAGTAAGTACTAGATATAAAATGCCTTGTGAATTAATTTATTTAGGAGACATTATGTTTTAAAATTGGGAGATTTATTTGAATTTATCTAAAATTAGAAACACAAACAAAACTTAAGGCTGAAGCTAAGAAGGGATTGGGACTCATTAAGCAAGGAAACTTGACCGTCAAGACCTCAAAATGCAATTGGACATGAGCACTAAGAATAGGACACCCTAGGGTCCAGTGCTATAATCCAATCTGAATGCTTTTATTCTATAGGTTTGAGACCTAGGGGGATGGAATTAACATGGGAAATTTGACCTAGTTGAGGTGGAATGACTATTTGAAAAGCTCAAGATGATTGGGAATAATCAAAAAGGTGACTCAAGCATAAAATTAGACCAAGGTAAGTAAAACAAAAGATAGCTAATGTGAACAAGGATCATATTCTCCAATCAAAGTATGCTATAAAAGGACTATGATAAGACATGATATGTGTGGTTGTTTGACCAATTTATGGTGTATATTCTATGACTTTTTATTCATGAATGCATATAATGATGACCTTGTCTCAGAAAGGGAAAAAGTTATCAACCTAAAAGAGGATCACTTAAGTGTGATTAAGTAGTAACCTTCAATTACAGTGAAGGAATTTCATAATATATTACTAATCTATGTAGGATGGACACTTAAAATTTTCAAACAACCAGCCTCTAGATCAAACTAAGGAACAAGGAGAGCCATCAAAGGAACTTCCTTTCAAGTTGAGAATTGTCAAGAAGGAACCAAGGGTGAGTGAGCCTGATATTAGGGGAAAATTTAATATATCCCATTAATCTAGCATCCTTTGATGAAGAATAATAAGGAAAAAAGAACCCAACAACAAGTGTAATACAAATGCATATAGCTACCCCTCAAGTATAAGAATTTACATCATTAAGAGTAGCCATTAATAAATTCACTACTTCATCTCAACAAGATTTCTCCCTATATCCATGGACCACTATTTTCTATAATATAAATCTTAGGACTCCCCTCATAGATAGTCCAATAATGTAGTAATCACAAAGCTTGCCTAGAATACCTCAAGCAGTTAAAGAGGAAGCCAAATAACTTGATGAAGAGGAAAAATTAGAAATAGCTGAGGCACTAAGCCTCATGGCTAACAAAATAAAGGCACCAAACATGGAGGTCACAATAGGTTATACAATTTTACCTTTACATACCACTTCATTACTTTATTCCTCTATTCCTATTTTTGGTTTTGTACCAATTTCATTTATGCTAAAAACTCCAAAGGTGTAATTTGTTACTTCCACCCCATATGATTCATTGACATATTCATCTCTCTTATATATCCCTCTACTCACTCCAAAATTTGATAAGGGATATTCCACCATTGATCCATCTTCCACCACCATGTTATCCACTTCCATCATGGCCATTACTAGTTTTCCTTCTGGTACTACCATAGTCAAATATTTAAAGAGGAAAAGGGAAGCCATGAAGATGTAAACAACCATGGATACTCCCCAAGTCTATATCTCATCCACCCATATCAATTTTACCCATGCCATCAACCACTTTATCCCATGAAACCATTGTTACACACTCAGTTAAGGTAAAGAAGGCAAA
>JARHVA010008049.1:545000-565011 GCA_037957365.1 Torreya grandis | reverse complement strand
GGCTACACTATTCAAATACATGATGAGCTTAGGTTGGGTGTTTAAACATTTATTTTTAACTATGTGGGGATATAGGGTTAATAATATAGAATTAGTTTTAACATAATGGTGGTAAACTAATCTATAATAGGTCAATTATTAGAAAACTTGGATAAACAATATTACAAATTTATACAACTGAGATTGCTAAAAATAATAAAGTACAATGATTGAAAGATATTATAATAAATAAGAAACAATGGTAATTAGCTCTTTTATTTTGTGTAGGTATATATAGAGTATAAAAATGTGTAAAATATTAGGATTAGTTTTCTAAAATAGTCATCATATTCTAAAAATTATACCTTTGTGGTTAGGGACACTACCATCAGATCTAGACACTCCCATTGATGATTGTGTCTAACCATTTCACATGTGTCCAATAGATAATACTTAATGGATATGGATAAAAATAACCTATATGATTTAGAATTTCTATTACCTTTATACTGATGTATTTAGATCTAGGATACATGTTGTCACTCTTCACCAATTAATCAAACCCTACCTCTTCATCCTTATTCACTTTTGGAATGATTTGGCTGAGATATGGGTTAGTAGGCTCATAGTGTCAAGCTACCTCAAAGGCTCATTTATCAATGGGCACTACCTACATATCAAATACTCTAATAAGGTCCTAAAAATTATGTAGTTCTCTCCTATGTCTAGGAAAGAGTGTTCACAAGCTTACCATATACTATACAAATATGCATATAGTGATCTAGCTTGTAACTTGAAAAAATATTACTAATGGGCTAGTCTATGAATGCTTTAGACTTGTAGTATGATTGATCCTATGACTAATATGAATATAGGGATGAATAGTGAATAATATAATTCTTTAAAATTTTATTGATTTAACTTTATTATTTATTTACTTGATATTTTTTAGATGAGGGATGAGAAGGCTTATAATTATTTATACCACACCTTTTGAAAATATCTCACAATAGTGTTAAAAAATATAATTTTCTAGACCCATGTCTTTTGATAAATTTTTAATTTTATTGAGATTTTGTTATTAGACACTCGATAAGGGTCTATACACTACTAACATTATTAGTTTCCTTTTGTGGTTTATAGTGTCCAAAGGGTTATAAAATAGGTACTAATTAGAAACTAATAGTGAAAGGTGACTTTTAGGTTCTAAAATTTTAATTTAGTATACGAGGATTGGCTCATCAAAATGATTTGTATCAGACTAAAGTATAAGCATTTAGGTATAATGAGATAGATAATGGGATCATTTTGGCTATAGGGAGGTGTAGACCTAAAAGGTAGATCCCTATTTGATATTTGCCAAATGTACAATATTGAGATGCTATAAATATTCATATTTACTATATGCATTCTCTCCTCCTTAATCTCGTGATGCATAAGGATGAAATCACTAGTTTAAAATAAAGAAATGTGTACATGGGTGTATATGACACACCTTACCTTTTATTCAACCCAATTTGATTGCTTTAATGGTGTATAACCTGTAACCAAGTGCATATTACAATATAAATTAGTGCATATAATATGATATTGGAAATAATTTAAAAACTTGAAAATAAAGAGATAAAACAAGGAATAAACATCTATGTTGATGCAAACATATTTCCTCTTCATGTGTTGACCTAATAAAAGTACTTATTTATGAATAATTAGAGCTAAAAAAGGTTCAGACCAAAACCTTTGATATCTAAATAAGGATATTATAAAGTATTATTGCCTAATTAATATTTAAGGATAAGTTATGAAATGACAATTGAGATGGTTATATCTCAATCCCACAACAATAGAGAGAGAGAGAGAGAGAGAGAGAGAGAGAGAGAGAGAGAGAGAGAGAGAGAGAGAGAGAGAGAGAGAGAGAGAGAGAGAGAGGAGAGAGAGAGAGAGAGAGAGAGAGAGAGAGGAGAGAGAGAGGAGAGAGAGAGAGAGAGAGAGAGAGAGAGGAGAGATGATAAATTAACTCAAATCTACAAATATGGTGAGGTTGAATATTTAATCACTTCAACCTATAAAATTAACCCATTATTGTAGTTGAAAAGAATCAATATTAGTAATATAATTGCTAATTTTTAAAAAAAATTGGTGCAATTGTATGCCATATACATCTATGATATATATAAGATGGAGTATACATGTCATAAATAATTTTATTTAAAATCTATGGAAAATCAATGCAATATGGAGATATTGAGTAAGTGTATGAGTGTGGATGTCATGTTATTATTATATAACCCCACAACAATATAGAAGTTATTAAAATGTAAAAATGTGGAGGTCATACCTCCATGACATGCCCCCATTATAATATGGAAAACTATGAAAAATGTGGGGGCAATGTTTCTATGACATTACCTGAATGATATACCCCCCATTTTGAGGCGAGGTAGATATAATTCGGTAGTTACATTAACTTGAAATGATAAGTTATGTATAATTTGTGTATGGGTCATGTTCCATATAAGGATAACATGCTAAAGTGCATATATCAGTTTGGATTAGAGTGTGTGATCAAATTAAGTCGTAAAATACATTACATAGATCATGGAAATGTATGGTGAATACCAATACAAGATAAACAATAAATAAAACACACACACAAGATCTCTTAATGCAATGTGAATGAATGATCTAAGGAGACCTCATATAAGGGGCATGTTACAAATGACACATAATCTAAATGAATGAAACATGTAAAAGTATAATCAACATAGAATGGCATATTCAAATGTTAATTCAAAATATAATGTTATAGGGGCAAACATAAAAGGAACATAATCAAAATTAGCATAAGTAAGATAGTAAATAATGTTATATAGCATATCATATCAATTACACTCTGAAGAATATGAGCATGGATATCTACATGTGTATGGAATATAATCTAAACCATGTTAATGTATAAATGATCATAAAGGATATGTAACCTATATCAATCATGATCAAAAAAGTAGATGACCCCAACTTACTATATGACATTAGTAGAGGAAAGCTCCAACATTTAGAAGTGTATAAATCATTTGTCTAAATATTAATATATCAAACTCAAATATGTGTGAAACATGTGTATATAAGAATGGAATTATATGCTATCTACTAATATAAAATAAACAAGAAACATTATATGGAACTATTAAAATTTGGGAATGCTAAATACTTTTTATTTTTGAATTATTTGATTATTTTTTATGTTTTTGGAATATTTTGATTGAAAAATTATATCATATAATCTAATATATTGAAAATTTATAGGTAGATCTAATATCAACATATGGTTTTTAAAAACTTGTGATACTTCCAACAAGAATCCATAGGTGTCATATCTATATCTGTAGAATCTTTAGTATGCTTTGTATATGTAATACGACTCTATGATTTTGAATAAACAATAAGAGTAGGTATTTGTTTACCCATATTTTATATTTCTATTTCTTTCATTGGCATAACTTTAATTCGAACATGTTTTATTTATTTAGGTAACTGAGTGTGTTATATAGGCATAAATGACAATTTCATGTATCACACTTCGTGTCTTCGGTGCAAATTACTCTCAAGTATGGCCTAGATAGGAAATGGAATTGCCTATTGATTATACTTTTTTGGAGTATTAAACTTCATTGGTTTTATAATTAGTTTTCTTGGAAATAAACTTCTCTTATTCAAGTAGATGTTCGTACGTAATTCTAGGCATTGATAACCACCCTATTGATATGAATTTATTTCATCCACACATGATTATGGAATGTAATGTATGGAATTAATGTATCCAAGGTCATCTCATTATAAAATCAAATAATCTTGTATAAGTTATAAATGAGAAGGTGGTAACCACATGTGAAGGAAGAACCTATAAAGGTAAATAAATCTCACCACTAACATGGTGTTATGTCTCATTGAATGTTTTGATAGGTTTTGTTGAAGGATATAAATCATCATGTGCATATGCCAAATGTTTAGGTAGTGTCATGGTACATACATTCTCAATATCACCATCATCAACATGACACCATGTATAGGACGATGGTCAAGGTATGGTCAAATAAATAATAAATGGAAATCTAAATTTTTTAGGGATAACCTAATGTTAATTCTCATAATTGTATATTTATTGTAGGGGAAATTATTATTTATTGAGTAGTAATTAATGTATAGTAAGTTACTAGTTAGTTACATTGATATATTAATAATATATCATGTATAGTTAGTTGGTTAATAAAATATATTGTTAATAGAAATAATATATTTTAATTATACCCATATCTCTATTAATAGGTTTGGTGCTAGTTTGCATTCCTATTCTATAGGAAGTTGGTTAGTTAGTCTTGCCTATTTAATGGTCTATGTACTATTAAAATATTGAGTAAGAAATAATATTATAATGCCTTTTTAATTATTCTAGTGTTTGGCTCTATTATTTTAGTGTTAATATTATGTAAACTCTGAATATTCCCATTATCTAGTATCAGAGTAGGGATCCTTTGATGGGAGTATATGTAGTTTAGAGGGGTAACTAGCATTTTATATTGTCTCATATTATCATTACAATCTTGGTTTTATAATTTTTGTTATACAAGGTAGAGTTACACATTAGAAAGACTCTATCCATTTGTTTCTCATTACCCAAGCTTGGCGTTATTTGAGGAGATATAAAAAATGTAATCTATACATCTATTTTCTACAACCATAAATAATTTATGGTTTTTCCATAGCTAACATTGGTCTATATATCACCAAACTACACTAAAAAATTATTTGTTTTTTTTAAATACAAAAAATTAGTTTGGAATAGAATTATTAAAATTGTCATATCTTTTTCATTTTTAAACAAAATTGGATGATTTGATATTTTATAGAAATATATTTTAAAGGGGAAGAAAACCCAAAAATTATTTGAGAAAAATATACAAATACAAGGAGTTGTTTGTAGTTGAAACATGGTATTTTGTATCATTAGCGAGCTATCTAAATCAACTATGGCTTGCACATTAATGCCTTGATCTATGTTTGAAGAACCATTCACCTCACCATCAGATTTAACATGTTGATATGCTACTATTCACTTTTACCAATTGTTAAATATGTTAGCTTTTGTTGCTTTTATGTTGGAGCACTTCAAGGAGATTGGTAGTTTCAACTTTGATAGTTGTTCAATGTCAAAATCTATGGAGTTCATCCCACCAGCTATTGATGCTTATATACATGCAATTATCACCTCCAAAACATGCCAAATCTACAAGTTAACTTTATGCCATTTGTATTTTCCCTATTTAAAATTATGTTTAAGGAGAAAATCCATACATATACAAAACTCTGAATACATGTTTGAAATTTAGATGCATTCAATTTATTTTCAAGGGCTATATATCATGATCTACTCTTTCATGTGTTTTTTGGATCTATGATTTTGTGCCTATATTTGGGAGCAGGGAGATGAAATAGGGAGAATATATTAGTTAATGAAGGGGTAACTTGAAAAGTGCATGACACCACATCACTCTTCACCACACAATTTGTAAATTCTCTTTCATGACACCAAAACCATGTTTTTTTAAAGTCATTAATTTAATTATTTTTAAAAGTTTGGTTGGTGTTTAGGTTTTATAAAAAGTCATGTCAATTATAGGTTTAGTTTTATCTTATTTTTAAAGTGTTAAATTAAGTATTTATAAATTATTTCTTAAATTGTCTTTTAGATATAGTTTGACTAATTATTTTAAGATTACAGTCATTAGTTTTTACTACCTAGATTTAGGTTTAAATATTTTGAGTAAAGTATTTATTCTAGATTTGTAATTAAAGTTTTTTATTACAAATATAATTTTATATATAGTTTTCTTTTTTAGTTGCATTTCATATTTATGTGAAGAGTATATCCATCCGAAAATACAAATTATCAAAGTCATTTTCATGTCAAAAAAATTAAAGTTGATAAGGTTTGTCATATTTGTCAAAAGTCCTACATCATATAAAATCAAATTTATAAAAACAATTGCCTTACAGATGCATTTTCACTTGTATATGATGTCCACAATATGGGGGGAATTTCTCTTCAACAAAATAATCCATCTGAGCTTCATTGGAATTCTTGCTGAGTGAAGTAGTTTCTTTAATTGGAAGAAGGAGGAAATAGAGGCTAAAAGTTCTAGATCCTCTTGTCAGTCACCAATGATGCGGCCAAAAATGATTTAGTGACATATGTAGTGTGGTGTGATTTTCATATTTTTACATTGTATGTATTTGAAAAAGAACAAAAGTCTATGCTTGTTTGAGTATTGAAATAAATAAGCATTCATTTTTGTATTTCCCCTTGAGGTAAAAATAATGATGAGAACAAATAGAATGTTGTAGCATTATGTAGGTTGTGGGTTAACTTGTAAAACATTCTAGATGTTTTTGGTTATTGGCTAACCAAATGTAAAACCATATTTTATTTTTATGTTGTAGGTAAAATAGGTGTAAAAATATTAGTTGTTTGTAGGTTGTTGGTAAACTAAGTGTAAAACCATTTGATGTTTGTAGGTTGGTGGTTAACCGAGTGAAAAAACATCATGTGATTTTTTTGTGAGAGTTGTATTATAGGATGATGTCTTCCCCATGTTTTCACTAATGGGGGATTGTTAAGGATAACCTGTCTTTAGTGCTTACAATTGTATATTTAGTGTAAGTTATATTACTGTTTACTGAATAGTAATTACCATATAGTAAGTTAGTGGTTAGTTACATTGATATATTAAAAATATATCACATATAATTAGTTGGTTAATAACATATATTGTTTATAGAAATAATATATTTTACTTATACTCGTATCTTTATTAACAAGTTTGTTATTAGTTTGCCTTCCTATTCTATAAGAAGATAATTAGTTAGTCTTGGCTATTTAATAGTCTATGTACTATTCATATATTGAGTAAGAAATAATATTATAATGTGTTTTTAATTATTCTAGTGTTTGGATCTATTATTTTAGTGTTAATCTTGTGTAGGCTTTGAATAATCCCATTAGAGTCATCATCTAATATTTCATTATCTTCAACTGTACTAAAATGTCTATGTACCATAGGAGGTAATGTTTGTTTATAATTATCAATAATAACATATAATTGATTATAATAATGTTATGGATTATAATGTGAATGGTATGTCATTCTATCTTCTGGATATTTCTTATAATGATCTTTCAAATTATTATTAAATATTGTTTGATTCTGGTGATCATTAAGTTGTGAACCTAAACACATTGGAGGATATACGAATGTAATCTTTTGGTCATTGACAAGGTCTTGATTTTTATGATTCAAGGTATACAATTTATTCTTAGAATACCTAAGGTCTTGGTGATATTCAAAATATGCATTAGCATCATATAAATTTGGTAGATCTTGACTTGTATCAACCTCTATGGGAGGAGGGTAGATCTTGTCTCATATCCACAAGCTTCTAAACTAAATAATCTAGAGACTCAGGTAATCATATACATTGTCTGTTAGGTACATTGGATAATATGTGTTGATTAATCTACTTTTAAATTGTGTTAACCACTATGATTGTTTTGTTTCTAGGTTATGTATGTTTTAGCTTGTAGCTTGGTTTGATATGAAACTTGGTATTAAATGTAGTCAGTTTGTTTTATATAGACTTGAGATTGTTCATGGAAATAAGTTTCATTTCCCAATATCAAATAATAAGGAATCACTCATCAAAATATTTTAAAATTTTGAAAATAATGGACTCATGTAATGGGGAAAGCAAGATTTGATTGAATATGTCATGTATTTATTTAATTTTCCATTAGAATTGTCATTTTGGCCAATATTGTGTTGTATCTCAAATCATATTCATAGTTAGGTTCATTAATTCCATTTTGATCTTTACAATTTGAGCTATGACATATTTTTAGTGGTGTTGATAGAAAAATGTGTTAGGAACTACTTGGCTAGAGGTTTGAATTATCTAACAAGTTGGAGTGATAAATCATAAAACCATTCTAAATCATAGTATTTTAGGATCCATGGAAATAATTTGGTGAAAATGTTATCATTGGAGGAATATTCAATACAAGCACCATATAAATATCCAATATTATAATCGAGATCACCTTTGCCATAATAAAATGTGAACTTGGATGAAAAAAATCCAATTGTAATAGGGTTCAAATATATTTCAAGTGAAAGAAGATTACATAACACTTATGCTAATAAATAACATAAGGTGAATTCATATAATTTAGATCAATATAAGTAACCTTATCTTACAAAATTTTAACAATTTTAAAAATACCTTACACATTTTGATCACTAAGGTTGGAATTTTGAGAAGCCACCAAAGGAGTTGTACACATGGTTTGAGTTGATATAGAAATTGAAACTGGTAATTGGGTTGAATTGCTAATAATTCACATGGAGGATGTAGTAATAGTAGGATCTAGTTCAAGCAAAAATGGTGTAAATACAAAATCCTACCCCTAGTGGATTTAGTAATTGATGTTTTACTCAATGGTTTGAGGGTAAAAGGAATATGTAGGCATCTCATATCTCTAATAGCATGATTAGTAGATGTGCCTTGTTCATTTATAGTTTTTGATTTTTTATTTTCAAATATGTTTATTAGGATCTCATTAATGTATTTAGGGTTTTGATAGATGCACTCTCAAAATATAGTAATAAATTGTACCTGCTATTGTTCTATTTGTGCATGTTTATTGTTTGAATTAGACTCATTATTTTCATTACTACAATCATTTTCTATGATAACCTCTTCATTACTTTTTTCAATTTTTAAATTGATACTTTTATTAGGTATAGAATTGGATACTTCATTGGTTTTATCCACCTTATGTGTAAAAAGAGGAAGTTGCAAGTGTTCAATATAAACACCATCTAATCTAGTGCTAAGCTTAGGTTTAATATAAATGATAGAATAAATATACAAGATAAAACAAAGATAATCCTAAGGAGGCTAAATACCATAAGGAAATCTAGGGTTTGCATAAGGAGACATAGAGGTTGGGCTCACCAAACTTCTAACAATAAATTTTTAAATATTCAATGATATAGATTTAAGAATATATAATTAATTCAAACCCAAGAGTTATAAACAAATTTATAATAGGCCAATTAATATGAAACTTATATAAACAATATTCTAAATTTATATAACTTAGTTTGTTAAAAATAGTAAAGTAAACTATTAAAAGATATTTCAATAAATAAAAATAATGGTACATATATATTTTATTGTGAAAGGTAGATCGAGACTAGAGACAAGTGCAAAATATGTAGTTTAGTATTCTAGATCAGTCATTAAATTCTATAAATTTTACTTCTTTTTTGTATATAGGACCATTAGATTTAGACATTATTATCAACACTTATGTTGGAATGTGATGTAGGTTTACAATATAGAGTAATGATAAGATTTGGATGTGACCCATGTCAAAGTTTTAGGTTTTATATCACTTAAATGTTGATGTATTTAAATTTAGGATAAGGGATGTTTATCTTCCCTAATTGATCAAACCCTAGCTCTTCACTATTTTTCACCCTTGTAATGAGTTTTTTTTTAAATGGGTTAGTAGGATCATATTGTTAAGTTACCCCAAATACCCCTCTATTAATGGGTGTTTCCTACATATCCAATACTCCAAGGAGGGCCTTAGAATTAAGGAGTTATGATCTATGTGTGGGAAATTATATACACAAGGGTGAAATATACTATATGAATATCCATGAATTGATTTAGCTTTTAATTTGGAAAATATCACTCATGAGATGCTCTTTGAATGATGCATACCTATAATATGGCTACTCTTATGTTTTATATGGAAATAGGGATGGATATGGCATAATAGAGTGTTTATGCATTTAATTGATTTGTGTTTAGTAGGTGTTTTCTTGAAATATCTTACTTTAGAACTTAATAAGATAATTTATTTGACCCATGTGTGTTTATAATTTTGTAATTTGGATTAATTTTTTCTATTAGATACTAGATAAGGATATACACAATATTATTGGTAGTATTATCCCTTTATGGCCAATATTGTGCAGAGGGCTAGAAAATAGGTATTGATATGAAACTAACACTAAAAAATGTTTATCAATTTTAAAGATTTCTATGTAGTACATGATACCTCAATCATCATAATGTTATGGATTTTACTAAGAGATAAGGATTTAGGCACAATGAGATGGTGAGTGTGAGACTTTTAGTTTTATAAACACTGATATTTATTTTTAGTATCTATAAGTGTGAAATATCAATAAAAATAATATTTTTCACTATTATCACTTATTAACACTTTCTCTTTGAACAAATTATTGAGCATGAATCTCCCCAAGTGCATGCCTTAAAGGGTCAACCTATAAAGGTCTGTGTAAGATTGTGTTTTTTATGAGAGATGTTGGTATATATAATGACTATATTATTCATCCTACTATTTTGGATTATTTATATTGTATTTCCATTTAACTCTAATCCTATCCTATTCAATTGTGTCATTTTTCATATATCCTATGACACCTACCAAGTTGATAACAATTTTTTATAAATATTCTCTTTGTATACTATATATGCTAACATGATATAGTTCTTAGCCTAACTTCTGATATATGTACTATATTATCTTGACAAATATCATTGTGTTGGTTAACTTCTTTGCATTATTTTAGCCTAGCTGATACGATTAAATTAGTGATTAAGATTGAATTTAAGTATTGGATTATTATATGTATGAGTCATATTTAATTTAAAACATATCCATATACACTCTATTAACTATGATTTCACTAACATTTCTTTCCTAATTGATATCTATAGGAGTTAGTGATCTAAAACCTTATTTAAAGACTTATATTGTGATAGTATTCAAAGGTCAATAGAAGGAGTTGAAATACCAAGGTTGCATAGACTTTGGAGTAAAAAACTAATAATATATAGGTATTTTTATTGCATTTTAATTCTTAAACTCATACCATCTCTTGTAAAGATTCACTTGAGCAAAGGGGAATATTGGGGCTTGACGGATCCACATCAAGGTAAGTATTTATAAACCATTAATATTTCCTTTATTTACTTAGTAGTCATATGCTTATTTTTTCTTAGTGAATTAATATGTGTATATCCTTGTCTAGGTTCTCTCCCTACCTCATACTAATGTAGCTATAACATTTTGTAGAATTTCCATTCAATTGTAGGTTAGGCCCCCATTTGGTTTACCATGGAACCTTACCCTCTATATAAATTTTAACCCTTCACCTTAATTTACTTTAATTCAATTTCAAAGTTACTTACATTGCTTGTTTATAATAATTTGATTTTATATAGGTTTAGTTACAAATAGTTACTTGTGCCATATGTTTAAAATTTGGACCCTTCCCTATTGTAAATTATGACAGATGAAACCAACTTACTATATCTGAAAATTTTATTGGTCATTACAAAAATTGACTAAGTATCACCAAATCTATTTTATCACCCTTATTCGAGTATGAGTCTATTGAGATTATATAGTTGCAAGTTAACCATATCCCCCTCCCTCCCTCCCCCCCCCCCCCACACACACACACACACACACACACACACACACACACACACACACACACACACACACACAAAGACATACATATACAATGACCATTTATAATAATTAGATTTATTTATTATTTACACATTTTTATATTTTTCATACTATTTATAGTGGTACAAGAATATATTATACTTTTATATGTTGTGACATTGATATTAAGGGATAGTGTAGACTATTTTTCATACTTTATGTACTTCATTGATGTTGTTAGCTTTGATACAGGCTAATCGTTAGTTGTATGTGGCCCTTGGCTTTGAATGTGCAACATTTATATTTTTTCTATGTGATTCCCTTAGATGTTTTGTTACAAGATTATTGTATCCCTTATTTTCAACCATTGTACATGTTTATTTTAACTTCTTCATGTCACTTTTTTTTATCTTAAGGAAAATTTTGTGACATTTAATTGCCATATTTTTCATCCCTTGGTCTTTTGTGTGACTACCGAACTTGTTGAATTTGTTATGTTTGTGCATGCTATGATCCATATTACCCACTTACCAATTTGTGTGTGGTGCCATAATATATGTCATGTGCCTATTATTATATAATATTATTTACTACTTACATCAATGATGCTTACTCTTTTATGATTAATTTAAACTATATTCTTCACAAGAAACTTCTATGACTTGAAATCAATATATTTCATGTATGATTTGATTACATATACATTTATATGGTGACATATTATCCATATATTGACATTATTATATGTGATTATATATTTTTACATGATACAACTAACCTATTCTATTTAAATGAGTAACTCACATGATAAATCTCTCACCTAAAATAGGGGAAATATCAGTTGGATTTTCATAAATATTTAATCCTCCATGAGAATAAAATTTATATTTTTGGATTAAATTAAGTACTTATATATTTCAAAGTGATTTATAGTTTATATTGGGACACATATTTAAAAATTTAAGTTAGATAATGGGGGCATATGCAATTACTATGCTCTTAGTTTTAAAATACATGAGTATATAATTTCAAAATAATATAGACTTAAGTACATATGTCATGTAGGTTCATATAGTTTACAATAAAATAATTTATAAAAACATAAGGTGTATAGAATACCTCTTAGTAAGGAAGAGTTTATTGAGTAGAACTGAGTTCAATTTTACCTTATGAAAGAACCTATTTATTCCACTAAGGCAAAATGATCTTTGAAACATACATCTAATAAAGGAAGAGTGCTAAAAACTAGAAAATGGTGGTTATCCTCCCTTAAAAATTCAAAGCAATAAAACAAATATATGAAAAAAGAAAATAAAAAAAGTAAAAATATTGAAAGGTGAAAACTAGTAAATGACACTTTTAAGAAGATTTTTTTTGAAATAAAATAAAAATTGTTGTCAACTAACCTATCTTTTGAGATTTATTTATCCCTATAAGGCACATGGTATCTCTAAAAGATAGGCATGGATTCATATGACAAGGTATAATTGTTTTTATTTTCCCAAAGGATTAGGAATTTTTATGTTTTATGTCATGTATGCGTAGTCATTAAGAAATCAATACTTTTCAAATGGGCAAATTTTTGTGATGTCGTGTGGGTATGATGAGTCAGTAGCATCATCACTACATTCCAAAATTTTATGTGATGGTTTTTTCAAAAGACCTCTTCCCATATATTTGATATGACAAAATACATTTTCAAATAGACTTGATGAGATAGTGTTTTAATAAATATTTTTAATAAAATGATATGATGTTACGTGTAATTCATTGCAAATAATGGACACATCATTAATACTAAATGAATAAATCACCATCACATTATATCTCATATGTTCCAAAGAGATTGCCATAACCACTACCATAATTCTTGTCATAATTGCATAATATACCCTAATTTTCTATTCATTATTATATTATCACATCTCTCCACTATTACATCATATCCCTAAGCTCTTGACTTCCCCTATTTATTATGAAAATATGACATCTATTTTTTCATAGTATAATTAGATTTTCAATCAAATAGTGTTAGCTCTGAAGATGGGTGGAAGAAAGAAGAAGAGTGAACCAGAATCCTCAGATGTATTTTTGTAAGATGAGGCAGCTAGAGACATCTTTAAATCAATAGGTTGGTTAAATTATTTAAAAATGTTTTAGGGATATCATGAAGAAATTGTGAAAAAATTCTATGAGAATTTTGACGAAGACCATATTGTTATCAAAGGTAAAAACATTCCAATGAATCCCTCTATAACCAATGCTCTTGAATATTCTTGAGGAGGGGGTACCTGTTATTGATAAGATAGGTTTCACTAACTTAATTCAACTTTGTATTGAAGGAAATGAACCCTACCTTAGATGGCCAAATCCCTATAAGGAGTGGCCAAGGAAATCATGATATAAATCATTTTGTAGTTATGGAAAAATTTTGTATTCTAGATTATGAAATATATTACTTATGATAAATAGTTTACAGTAGTTGCTAGTGATGCCATGATACTCCTTCACCTGAGAAAATGAGTTTCTCAAGAAGAATACAAGGAAAGTGTTTCATATTTCCTTCATAATTTTATAATCACTATTGCTTTAAAACTAATAAGCGGTATTATGTCTATCTAACATCATGGGTTGGTTCCCCTTATCTATTAGCATTATTTTGTCAATAAACCAAAGCATGAAAAGGCTTGGTCTTCAGTCCTTCAAAACTTCTCTCTATTTTCTATCAATAAAAAACCATACCCTACCTCTCCTCCTTCTACCATTGTACATATTGAATAATGATGATCTTCACCACCTTTGGATTCAAAGATACTATGTTGAAGATCAAAGAGACAAATGGTAGTTCCTTCAAATATCCCTAATCCTCTAGCTAAGCTCTAACATAGAACCTTATGAATAAGTAGTTGTTGAAGAAGAACCCAATGAAAATATATATTGTATTTGAAGAAGGAACACTTGTAGCCAAAGTTGTGATTTAAGAATCAGAAAGACCTTTATCCTTTGTCATTGATAAGGGTAAGTCACCATTGATAGAAAAAGGTCCATATTACCCTCATTTTGTTAATAAATAAGAATAATTTCAACATGTCATGGCTCTGTCTTGTCATGAAGAAACATTAAGGTAGACCTAATTAGAATTATATTTCCTTCATTTAACCTTTAAAGTTAAGGACCTAATTATTTGTAATTTGGAACAAAAATGTGAAGAATCTGTCACCAGAGCTAGAGAACAAGATATAATTCTTATAGGAATACAATCTAAACAAACTAGGGTCCATAATTTGATGTTTTCACAAACTCAAGAGCTGAATAATTTGTAGAATTATCTTGTTATTTAGGACACCCAAATTACTAATTTACAAAATGCTAATGGTGATAAGCGTAATCAAATTAAAAATATGAGACAAATTATTGATGATAGAAAATCATTGATTGTCTAACATACTAATAGAATAAGAGATATAACCACTCAAAATTATAAGTTACAATCCCTTAGACAAGAAATACAAAGAGAGACAAGAGAAATAATAGTCCAAATAGAAGAATGGATAAGAGTGGTTTCCTCCTCCCCCATTGCAATACATGAAATGATATCAATTTGTAATAACACCCATAAGAAGATTCAAAATTTGAAGGAAGAAAATTCTAATCTTAAAAATTAATATTAGAAATAATTGGTTGAATCTCAACAATAATTGCAAAAAGCCCAGGCCTCCATCTAACACATTTGTACAATTTTTGGGAAACTAGTAACATGTAGGTAGCCTTTATCTATTTATGTTTTTTCATTAATTATAAATTTTATAAATGGCAAATTAAATTAATTTCCCTTAGTTTTACACACATTATTGAAAATGAGTATATGTTTATGGAAATTTTTCTCAAGAGCATAGAATAAAGGTAAGATGAAATTTATGAGTTTTATACTTTAAATTTGTTGTTAGGTTATCAATCTAGATTTCTCATAAATATATTTTTTGGAGAGACATAATTGTGTGCCTTTCTCTACACTCTGAGGAACCAAATATCATGGAAATAAGCTAAAAATCAATTTATAAAATTGTAGAGCACCATTAGGCTCTCTATGAGACCAAAATTCTCAGAGGCAAGGAAACTTACTTTTGATTTTCAACCAATTTATCACATGTATATCAAGAATAAGTATCATGATTTATTGAGATACAATATTATAGATTTTAGAACTTTTCTAAAGTTCCATTCTAACAATGTCATCAATGAAATTATTGCCAAGTGGGATGCCCTACCTATGGATTTGAAATGCAATGAAGTCCTAAGCCCTACCATTATTAGATGGAGTCTAGGAAGAGCCAAAAAAAATACTTATATTATCACTTATTTCTCAGATGAAAAATGTTTCATATGTATGGATTGGGATGAGGTTCATGCCTCTAATAATTATTTGTCCTCTATCTCTATGGTAGGGTTGGATTACTTAGGTAGAAGTCAAGTTTTAGGTTTGGTTGCATATAGTTTTAAGGGATTCTAGATTCTTACCTAGATGACACCATGATTAGGGCCATCATTTTCATGTTTATGATATTAGTTAGAGGTTAGATTTAGGACTTTTGGATTGAATACCAATCATCCAACTTCTTTGTAAGAGGACTTACAAAAGGTAAAGTGTGGTGGAAAAATGATGAACATTTTATATAGCTCATCATATCTAAATAAAATATCCATAAAGTGTTGCCTTTGGTTATTTATTGCATTGCATTTCATAGTCAAGGTCTTATCTAAGTAAGAAATGAATGAAATTTGTACTTTGTTTGAATTTTATTTATTGTTGATTATTTACCTTTTTATTGTGTCTAACTTGGATGAATAACTTAGTTTTGAGTACAAAAACACATCCTAATGGCAGGATAATTTTGAGAAGGCAACACAAAAATTTGGTAGATTTCTTTTACTATAAGTTTGAGGACTTGATAAATGATCTCTAAATATATAATGCTCTAAAGATACTCTGAAGATTCTCTGAAAGTGATCCAAAGATGATCTAAGGGGGCTCTAAAAACATATACAAGATAATCTAAATATGTCTACAAATGCTATAAAGACCTATACAAAGTGCTTCAAAGACTTGTACAAGATGCTTTGAAGGCACCCAAGCATGCTTTGAAGAGTATCTAGATCCTATTAATCAAGATAGTAATTCTAATTTTTATATTTATATGTCTAATTTTAGACACTACCATTCATGGTAATGGCTTGAAACAATCTTGATATATTTGTATCTCTATTTTGTAAAAGTGAATAAGTAACTTTAGTCTATGTTGGTTATTTCCTATCTATACTTACTTGAGTCAATTCCAATACCTTATTAGAAGTATGGGATCCAACTCCTAGATTGCATATATTTTGAATAAACATATTTAGGCATTAAGATTGCCAAGATTTTTTACTCTATCAATAAATGTTGAGATATGTTTAAATACACATCTCATTCCCATTTTAGTAAGATATAAAAAATAAGAAGTTAAAAAATCTAGTAGTTGGTGAATTAAAAATCAAAAGTATTTCATATTTGTGTATGTTCTTTTAAATGAAATAGAGTTCAACATTTTCCTTTATTACTAAGTAAAGCAATTCTTATTCTAAGGAAGGAACAAGGGCCCACTTCTCTCCAAGGATCAGGATAAATTGGTAGTTTTAGTTTAATAGTTTATAAGTATTTCTTTAATTCAGATATATTTCATTCACTATAGATTGTAATTTTCTTTGAGTGATTTATGTTAAATGTAGAGTGATTTTATTTCAATGCATAGAGCAATTGTTTTCAAAATAAAGTATGAATTTCCTTTTCAAAAGCAATTGTGAATTTAATTTAATGCAAATGTGATTCATTTACATGAAAAAAATATTTTATTTCAATACGAGAAGGTTTATTTTATATGAAAGTGTGTTTTAAAAGTAGAGTAAGTTTGTTAAATCATCTCATATTAAGAATTTATCAAAAGGTATTTGAGTGACAATAAGTAATATGATTAGATTCTAGACTATCACATTGTCCTACCTAGTTGAGAAAGTTGAGTAAGGACATTATATGATTTATGCTAGATTTTTATGTTTTGGATGTTGATGGTGTGAATGCTAATATGATATCTTCAATTAAAAAATAGTTTTAAATTACTTTTCTACAATATAGAATTAGAGTTTTATTTATGGTTTTTAGGATTTAGAAATCACAGTAGAAGTAAATTCCCCCAATAAATGAATTATACAACTCCAATATCAAATAATCTCATTAAAAAAATGCATTAAACACTAACCTAGTTGAAAATGACACCAATCCATTGATTGGTTAAATGAGGGGTATAATGACATCCTATCAGGGTTGACACTAATAACCTTCAAACCTTTAGAAGGCACGCAATTTCCCCATTGAACCACCCAAGGATCCTCATTCCAATATAAGCATTTGATAACTCCATATGGTTATGACCAAAAAACTCATAAAGTAATAAGGTTCACTTCAAGCCTAGGATATCCTTGACTAGGTTATTGACCAATGGTAAGATTTATCATGACATTGAGTTATCATAATGGATAGAATAATTATATCATATTGATAAGGGAAAGTACCTAATAGGTGTAACATGTCCTATAAAGGAAGATCGATGGTACCATAAATTAGGATTTGGCTTATGGTAACCTTACAATATTACCATGGGCATTAGGTAAACACATATATAAAACAAACATGAACATTTGATTTTCACCAAGTGAAAGTGCTCGTACAAAAAAAGGGCAAAATATCCTTTATCCATCCCATTATATAATCAAGGACACACCCATGTGGGGTTATTACCTTATTTAACATAATCACTAGTTACTATGATAAATTAACATCAATAATGCTATCCAATTGGATTTATGTTCAAAAATATCCAACCATAGTTTTCTCACACTATAAGTTCATTACAACCCCTTAAATTAAGGATAATGATTGATTTAACTAGAAGAACAATGACATATTTAAGTGATAATCAGCCATTTGGGTATTTACAATAACATAAGTTAGATCAGTTATGGGTTATATTAATGAATAAATAGTTTCCACATAATTCATTACATGCACATGGCCAATCATTCAAGCCAATTAGTAATGCACCAAAATTAGAATCATGTTCAACATTGGAGCATAAACCCACAATCACGCCAATGATTATAAGTCAAGATTGATCTCATGTAATTCAAGTTAAGAATAACTATTTATTACCTTATTAGTTGACCAAGGCTTCATGCTTACACTACCCATAAGACATATTCATAACCAATTTTCAAGGTTGAATACACAACCTTATATGATAATAATAATTAATTCATTGGTTATCAATTTGCTTACAATGGGTATTGCACTAATAAAATGGGAGACATTTGTATAACATTCCATATTAGCAAGGGTAGAATAATGAAAACAGGGGCATACACTTAGTTATATTCACAGGTTAATGTGTAGGTATAAACCACTAAAAATAAAGTTATAAAACAAGTTTCACAAGGCCATAACATACTGCATTTAATATATAATTTTTATCACTTAATAGTAAAATGTGATTGTATTCTAATATGCATGAATACATATATGAATGAATATATACATGTTATTGATTAAGCAATAAGTGTTCACAAGATTAAGATTTTTGTTATATATATATATATATATATATATATATATATATATGTATGTATATATATATATGTATGTATATATATATATATATATATATATATATATATATATATATATATGTATGTATATACATACACACACACATGGAATACTTCAAGAACCTCCCTAATTAACCATCAGGGAAGTGAATAGGATAATCATCTCACATACATAATTAAATGGGTGAGGAAAGTTGATTAACATTAACACATACGAATAATTTCTCTAGTCATGGATTTCATATCCTTAAGTACCAGCCCACATGGTTAATTTTCCATAACAAAATAATTCTAGAAACCTAATATTTACCCATGTTCTAGGTTGAATTACTCAATGAATGACAATAATGTTACATAATAATCCTTAAAATAATGATGTTGATTATAATTATAAAATGAATAGTATAACATACCACATGTAATTGTAAACAACAAACTACATCACCGAGTCCAAAATTACATTAATGGGATTGATACAATCTCTTAAACAACCCTCAAGGGTTGATAATTTTAACATAGGAATATAAATACCATCCTAAAGGCATATGCATAAGAACCCATTATGCTATCATACAAACAAAAATGTTTGAATCAGGAATTTAATAAAATATATGTTGATTATAATAATTTAGCATTAAAATAAACTCAACCAACAACTTTATCACCCCCACACCCTCCATGGGATAAAAATGATGTACATGACCTTAAATAATAAATTAGTTAAAC
>JARHVA010008049.1:535000-540000 GCA_037957365.1 Torreya grandis | reverse complement strand
TTTAGCTCACATGATGGTTAAAATGATTAAAATCCCACCATTTCACTGTACTTACCTCATAATATCATAAAAAATACCTAAAACTTCAAAATTTGACTGATCAAGACTCAACATTGCTCTTCTCAAGCATAAAATCATCATGTATTTCAAACATGCTTAAATAATTAGAAAATAAAATAGTATCAGGTATATACAACAATATCTTACACACCACATGGTTGCACTTACTAGTCAACACATGTCAATAAATTAGAACATTCATAATAGAACATTCTTTTAGGTAATTCAACCATTACCTCATGAGTAACATGCTTGAATTTATAAGTCAATATGTACTTGTATTTTATAAAGCTAAGTCTTGCTAATTTTTTTATAAAGGTTCAGTTTTTAACACCAAATAATACTTTTACAAGGTTACATAAAGAGATTTCACAAGTTTGGTTGTATAACAAGTTCAAAGAGGTGGTTGAAGGAATACTCAATCCAAAAGCTGACCATTATGCAAGAATATCCCATGACCATCCTATGGCACTTGTGATGCACATTCTGAATCAATCAAGCAACTACTTCATACAAAGGAGAGAAGTGGGTTTTTAGCCTCTGTGAGACTCCACAACCTAGCCCATACCTAGTCTAATCATCATGGATATAGTGCTATCAACACCCTAAATCTCTTACTTGCATCAAAAATCAATGCTAGAGTAGTGATGTGGGATCACACTAAACAACAAATTCACTATACCTTGGTATATTTTTAGTTGCAAGGGTTGATTCAAGAAGGAAAATTACTTCACAAGGTGATTTAAAATCACATCACAACATCAAATTATATACATAAATAATATTGATATCAAGGGGTAACATGGATATTCTCAAGATAATTACATTGTCATAAGGTAGGAAGTAACAATTTTACATGATTAACATACCAATAAAATGGAAAATGTTTACACATCACACACAAATTTACATTCACTAAAGGAAAGCATAATACAATGACATATATGTGGCTCTAGAGGTTTGGTAAATTGTGCCAAGGTATTCTAACATTGCACTATTTAAACACATTGGTAAGTGAAGTAAAAGGGTCTATGGCCCTCATCAGTCTATTCAATGTCCAAATGTCACCCAAAATGACATAAATATCTAGCATATAATATCATGCTCAGTTTCAAAGATCTCATATTTAACAACACCTTATTTCAAGGAAGGGTGTATTCCAGCATAACCCATAATCTATATCCATGAATCTTGAAAATTTACCAATGAGTTCATAACTCATGGATTAAATGGCTCTTGTTATCCATTAATAATAAAAGATCCCCAAAACCTTCTTACTTGCCAAAGCAAGTAAGCCACATTCACCCACGAGGCCCTCCAAGCTTAAGTCACATCCTTGGACCTCTCATGAGTATTATACCTCAATTATCATAAGATGGCCTACCCCTATAGGCCACCTATGATCATCAATATGGTTTAATGATTCCAACAACAAGCTTTATCACTATCCTTCCAATTGACTCATGTCAACAAGTTAAAGGTTGACTAACAATGCTTGCTTTACTATAACATAATATGAAGGAATGGATGAGCTTAGCCAAGGGTCTAGGTGAATATTACATCATCATCGTGAAAATCATAGTTTACATAACCATAATATAGCTACAATCATAGAAGACATCTTCATAAAGGTAAGATATATATAACCATGAGCATCATGACATCCTCAGGAATGTCAAAACTCAACCAAACATAAAATAATCATCACATTGACATGAGAAATAACCTAGGGAATCATATCTTCCTTATGGGGATTAAAATGTACCCATGATCAAATAACATCATCATGAAAACAAAACATATCCATACACACTCAATAGCTTCTAGCCTTTTGAGTGACAAAACCACAAGCTCCTTCATTCAATTTGAAGGGCTAAATACACATGGAAAACCAAGCTTAAATTTAGTTGAATACATATATTTGTATCACCTTAGTATTATGATGCATACTACTTGTTCACTTCAATGATACCATGGTTGCAATTTAACCAACCATAACTGAGTTTCTACCGAAAAATCTTGTCCATACTTTATAAGTCCATTAATTGGAAGAAAATAATTTTCCCTTGTGTTAAACACAATAATTAGCTATTTTTTATTATGAAGCAACCAAATAGGTGCAATAATGCACTAATCAAGCAAGAACTCACTATTGCTTACCTTAGTTGCTAACATTTACAGCTAGATAACTCATATTTTATTTTCAATAAGTGCTAAAAAAATGAGAAAAAGAAGTAAGAAGTATCCTTTTAATGTTTTCTAAGAGTGAAGCCTTTACCACTTATCTCCCATTGACTTGCCCATACAAGCAAATGGTCATCAAGTAGGGTTTACCAATACACAACCAAAATTGAGAAAGGTTAACCCAACCAAGGCCAAAGTAGAGAGAAATAGCCATCATGGGAAAATCATACTTATATCATCCCAATGTCATACAAACAACACCTTTAAACATTAGCTACATCATCATATTTTTCACTCATATAAGTAAGTGGTGGAAAGATCTTGAGATCATTGATGTTTGGTCAACCACAATTAACACCCTCACATGTAGTCCATGTCCAATTGCCCACTCAATTCTAGATTGCGGTAAATCATTAGGAAATATTCTTGACATTACTCAACACATGTTATTATGTTCCCAATCATGCCTTGAATAGATTCATAGGCTATTCCAGCCTTAAGGAGGGATTCTTCATACCCTTCAAGCAGCCTAGCCTTCAGATTTTCTCAACATGTGCACCATTTGATCTAACATTATCTTTGATTTATTAATCACCTTATAACCAATTCAGGCATATTACCACTTTTAGACCTCATTTGGAGTAACAACTAGCAGGAACCCAAAGTAAATATAGCTTAACTTATTTGTAAAATTATTTAACATTATTTTGGCTTCCAATAATTGATAAAATAAACATCATTCTCAAAAATACTTAAAACACAAGCTCTGATACTAAAATAAACAACCCCAAAATTATTTATAGAATTATTAATAGAGTACATAACAAAACCACATTAAAATTCCTCTACATCATCATACTAGGCATGATGCATCAACATGGTCCTACACAAGATGAGTAGGAAACTGATAAATAGATTGGGTTAATGAGATACTTATGTCAAGATGACCATCACTAGAGGATTCCATAAATAAAGCAGTTGTCTAAAGGGTGAAACACCATTCAATTGGTATTAGTATGTAGGTCCACACTAATAACCTTCAAAACTTTAAAAGGTACATGGTTTACCCATTGAACCATACATGGATCCTTAGTCCAATATAATCATCTAATAACCTTATATGGTTATGACCATGTAATTGATAAGGTAAGAAGGTTCACTTCAAGCCTCAAATATCCTTAGCAAAGTTACTAACCTAGGGTAAGATTTATCATGGTAGGGAGTCATCATATTAGCTAGAATTAATTATATCACCATGATAAGGGAAGGTACCATAACAAGTGTAATAGGTCACAAAAAGGAAGAGAAATGGTACCATCAATGAAGCTTTGGCTTATGCCAACCTTACAATGTTACCATGGGCATTAGGTAAATACATATATACAATAAGCATGAACATTTAATGTTTACCAAGTAAAAGTGATAATGCAAAAAAAGGGCAACACATATTTTATCTATAACATTATCTAATCAAGGACATGTGCATATAAGGTCATTACCTAATTTAGGATAATCACTAGTTTCCATGACAAATTAACATTAATAGTGTTACCTAGTTGGATTTATGTTCATAAATCCTTGACCATAGTGTTCTTGCACTATAAGGTCATTCCAACTCTTCAAATTAAGGATAATGAATTATTTAACTAGAAAATAAATGACTTATTTGAGTGAAAATTAGCCATTTGGATATTTAAAATAACATAAGTTAGATAAGTTATGGGACATATTAATGTATAACTAGTTTCCACATAACACATTTCTTGCACATGGCCAATCATGCAATCCAAGGAATAATGCACCAAAATTGGAATCACATTGAGTATTGGAGAATCTACCCACAATCACGCTAACAATTATAAAAAAATTAATCTCATGTAATTCAAGTTAAGAATAACCATTTAATAGCTTATTGGTTGACCAAGGCTTCATGCTTGCACTACCCATAAGACATATTCATAACCAATTGTCATGGCTAGATCCATAACATTATATGATAATAATAATTGATTCATTGGTTATCAATTTGCTAACGATGGATATATCTTTAATAAACTGGAATATGTTTATATAAAATTCCATATTATCAAAGATAGAATCATCAAAACAAGGGAATTTATTTAGTTAGATTCACAGGTTAATGTGGAGGTATAAAATGTTCAAAATAGCATTATAAAGTAAGTTCCACAAGGCCATAACATAGTGAATTTATAATATATTTTTCATCACTTAATAGTAAGATGTGATCATATTATAACATACATGAATACATATATGAATGAATATATACACTTCACTGCTTAAGCAATAAGTGTTCCCAAGATTAATTTTTTTATTGTATGTATACATCTAAAATGCTTCAAGCACATCCCTAATTCACCATAAGGGAAGTGAATACAATAATCATCTCACATATATAATTTACTGGCTGAGGTAAGTTGAATAACATTAACACATATGAATAATTTATCCAATTATGGCTATTATATCCTTAAGTACCAACCCATGTGGTTAAATCTCCCTAACAAAGGAATTCCAACAGCTTAATATTTACCCATGTTCTAGGTTGAATTACTCAATGAATAGTTGAGATGTTAAATAATAATCCTTAAAATAAGGATGTTGATTATAATTATAAAATGAATACTACAACATATCACATGTAGTTTTAAACAATAAACTACATCATCGAGTCTAATATTACATGAATGGGATTGAACAACCCTCAAGGGTTGATAATTTTAACATAGGAAAAT
>JARHVA010008049.1:515000-527500 GCA_037957365.1 Torreya grandis | reverse complement strand
ATAATTACATATTTATTTACTAATTTTACTACTCAGACCCTTTAACTAAATTATGAATAAAACACCAATATTCTCAAAATTGTTAAATCATTTGGTAAACCTAACTTACTTCCTTTGAGCATAAAAGCCCTAAAAACCCTAGGATAAATTTCGTACTAATTTTTATTTTTATTTTTTACCTACATAATAAAATAAAAAATCAGCATTAAAATTTAAATTTTTGTAGTAATTTTAAAATAATTTTCATTCAAACCCTAGTTGCCCATACTAGGCCCTAGTAATTTTCCCATAGTTTTTTTATTTTTTACTAGTATATTTAAATTAGAAAATCTATTAAAATTTCAAAATTCAATCATAATTTTCAAAAAAATTCATTTTTCAAAACCCTAGTGGCATCTACTAGGTCTCCTTAAATCACACATTTTCCAATAAAATTTTGATTTTTTTACTTGCAGACATAACTCAAAACTTCACTTTTAATTTCAAAGTTTCATAGTAAATTGTTCAAATTATTATTTGTAACACCCTAGTTTTATATACTAGGTCCCATTGCTTCTTGAGATATCACCTTACATGTTTGTGTGTTTCATATCCTTTTTGTGCAACTTATAGTTAACTATTTTTAGGACATTACATTTTATATCTTCTATACTTTCATTTTGTAGAACTTTGTCTATTATAAATTATTATAAAAACTTTAATCAAATGTAAAATTGTTTTCTTACTTTAACATTTTCCCAATATACTAATTCGGATGAAACTAATAAAAGGGAACTTCAAAAACTCTTAACTAAACATTCTAATATGCAAGATGACATGCTTAAAATACTACAAGAAGAATAACAAAAACTGAACAATGGTCAATATTCTCAAACCATAGAGAAACCAATTGTAAATGACACTACATTAGTAACTATGTCTTAAAAACCCTATAGTAGCCTAACCTACCTCTATATCACCACCTACAACTAGTACATCTTTGTCTCTTCATGTGGCAACCCTTGTGCAAGAGATGAAATATCTTCAATCCAAGGTGCTACATATTGTGCAAGGTGCCTCTAGACCTATGTAGGCTTTGAATTATTTTGATCTATTGCATACACCATTTGTATGTAACATTTCTTATACACTTTTTCCACAAGGTTTTGTTCAACTCAAGCTTACTCTATATGACATCAAGGGTGATCTAAAGACACATTTGAGAGACTTTCATGCAACATGCTTAGACTATGTACCCAATGACTGGCTACTTACTAAGCTATTTCAATGAAGCCTAAAGGATATGATTTACAATAGATCTACAATTTATGAAGTTAATCAATGCATTCAGTCCTTTAGTTGACATTTTCCTAGATCACTTCAACATTAACACTGGTGATAAGGTTTTATATGCCCAAGTTTCACAATAGAAACAAATGTGAAATGAAAATCTCATAGATTATGTTCTCTGATATAAGACTATTTTGGCTGAGATGACTAGTCCCATGGCTAATCAAGAGTTACAAGATATATACAACTAGAGTATTCTATCAACTTTTCATGAATCAATCATGTTCAAAATATTATCTTTCTTCACTAAATTATGTCACACACTAAAGGAACGAAAAGTTAGACTAATTTTAATGGATAAACTCAAGTACACAAGTATCTCAGAAATAACAAACAAGAGTAACAACAAAGTCCCATACAAAGTAAAGGTTAATTATAATAAGAGTCATAATCAATTGATAGTTAATACAACTTTTGAGACCCTTCAATAACTAGTTTTATTAGTACCTCCTTGGTAAACCTTCACCAATCTACCAAGTTTTCTAGCTAGATTTTTGTGGCAACTATTAGAATGTAACATCATATCTGTCCCTCATATTTAGAATGTTGACCCAACAAAGCCTCTCTCATGGGGATATGATCAAGATGAATTTTTCAAGTTTCACAAGGCACTAGACCAAACAACAAATAGATGCATTAGTTTAAGATAAAAGATATAGGATTTGATAGATGGAAATCATATTAACATTAACACTTTAGTTGAGCTTCCTCAAGTAAAGCAAACACAAGATAAATCTTTGAAAATATTTTTTGATCCTTTTACACAACATTATAAATAGGATATCGGGGACACATTAGGGTTTCACCATGCATATCATGCACATCCATCATCAAATACATATAGGGGCACCTTCAGTTGAGACACATCCTTTGAGCAACATGACTGGTGTATACATTTCTAGAGTTCCAACTAGATCTTGAATCTCCTTCTCAGAGTAAGAGCTCATTGAGGATGATTTATATTATCATTCACTCTTTATTAGAGCTGACATCCATTATCATACTCTTCATATTGTTCTCATAGATAATGGATCTAGCATGAACATGTGCAATATGACATTATTACAACATTTGGGATATTCTGAGTAGGATATTAACCTGATAGCAATAATTATAAGTAGATTAAATAGGCACATATAAAGTTCATTGGGTGAGATCATACTTCCTTTACAATTTGGTCCAACACATGTGGACACACCATTCACTAATGTTCCCAATTTAGGTGTCTTTAATATGTTACTTGGTTGACCATGGATCTAGAAAATTTAAGTAGTACCTTCTACAGTTCATAGATGCATGAAATTCATTCATGCTAATCAAGTTTTTATAGTTTGTGGAGTTCCATATGAGTTACCACTCCCCACTTAAAATCCATCTTCTACTTTGCATCACTAGTTTCAATTTTTCCACTAGTTTCAAATTTTCCACTAGTTATAATTCCTCCTCTAGTTTCAATTTAGACATAGTTGAGGCATCCATCACTAACACAAAGAGTTCATACACCTCCATAGCTTTAGGATTCTAGATAGCTTCTAGCTATAGTTTTCACACCTAGGGCAGTATCATTAAGATCTCACATATCTACTCATAGAACACATGTTTAAAGAGCTTCTCTTACTACTAGTTGGGTCCTTAACAACCCTACAATTGCATCCACTTCTCAATGTTATAGGGGGACCCCACACTCAATTTATAATTTAGAGATTTTAGAGCACTTAAACATATACAACTTTTAGAGCCACAGTCTCAGCATTTCCATCATGCTTCATGATCATACACGATTCCTCTCCTTGATACAAGATACCATGATAGTGAGTATCTCATGAGACTCATCATTTAGGATCATCCTTTCCCAACTTACTTGTACATAGTTTATTATGCTTTATTATACATAACTTATATCAAAAATACATAAACAATGAAAAATTTCAAGATATAAAAATAATACAAAATTTCAAAATACAAAAACATTCAAATATCTCAAAACACCCAAAACATTTTGATTGTATTCATTATCCATGCTTTAGATTTAAACTACAATTATAGACTTACATTTGATGTTCTATGCTACTTTTTGTTGATTTATTTTCATTACCATGCTTCACTTGATCTTCTTTGAGCATGTGCAGTGACATCCAACTCATTGATTGCTTCACTCTACCCTTTGAGGGGGCATCCTACATATACATTTGAGACATACATCGATATACATACCCACTAGGGGGCATCTTCTACATGACTACACCATCTAGGTTATGCCATTATTACACCACACACTCTACTTATCATGTTGATTTACATTATTTACTAGATTACATAGATACTATAGCGACATCTCAATATTATATAACACTTGTGTATTTCTTAGAATATACTTAGTCTTATACTAGCATGTCTTGCACAATTTCCCTCTTCTTTGATTGAATAGATACGATTGTATTTCTAGTTATTACATGCCCTCCTTTCTTTCTTTACATAGCTAGATTGTTAACATTTCTCAATTCCTATTTTGTCTCTTGTATGTGCCTTAAGACATTTGCCAATGTTCTTTGCTTCTATTTATGTATGTGTCTTTGGACATTTGCCAATATCCCTTATCTTTACTCTTCTATATGATTTTGGCCCTCATGTCAACTCTTTCTTAGTTTAATCATATATGTATGTGGTATTTAAACATGTCTTGTATGCTTGCTTTCTAGTTTGAGTGAGATGTGCCCATGTCCCTTATTTGTGTGGCCCCTTGGACATCCTTGTATAATTCTTGCTTCTTGCCTTATGTGCTTATTACTTGTTTGTTTCTCATTGTTTATAATGCCATGATCCACATCATGTATTTATCTTTTTTTTGGATGCCATGATAGACATCATGCTCCATCGCTCCAAATAAAAACTAACCAAACTTTCATTTTTAGTTTAGTACATTACACATGTTTAACATTTTTATATCCATCTAGGCATAGCCTTTTTGTTGTAACAATCTCTCAATACAAATCATTCTATATCTTGAGATATCTTGTTGATTATCATTGTTATATCATTTATCTTTGTAGCATAACACACTTGTAGGGCTATTTATTTTAAGGGTAGTCATGGTAGGGTCTTCATTCCTGGCCTCAAAAGAGTGGGAAACAAACAAGGGTTTTGTCTTAGATATTAGATCTCATAAAAGTTAAAAATATAGAATTCAACATACCTAAAACAACAACCAAACATCAAAATAGTCAAAATAGACCAAGAAAATAATGAGAATACAAAAACAATCATCAGATTTAGCTTAGGACAATAACATCCAACCTAGATTACAATGCTAATGCCACTAGTGTCCACTTTTGGTGCTCCTATCCAAATATAAAAAAAACTAGACTTTCTAGAAGCAGGAAAAAAAGTAGGTTTAACTATAGTTTTTCATAGCCATAATAGTTTAGAATAAGTAGTTTTTAGGACACCTTCAACCAAAGAATATAGATATAGGGGGCATCATGCATGGAATGATGGTTCTCACTTCTAGTTTTAGATACATCAGTTGATATGAATTCTATATCAGAATGCATGTTTCAAACACTAGTGATTAGGAGAAATGTACATGACACTTGTTTTCTTCTTGAGTTCAACATTACCAAGGCATTCTCAATATTTACATGCCTTACTTCATCTAGAGATGGTTGGCATCATTTTTGGAATTTATTTTATATAAGCCTAACTTCCACATTTTTGAGTTCCTGAGTTCTTAAGTGGCTTTCATACAAGACTAGTGCCCCAACTCAGAGTGTTTTTCATACAAGCCTAATCTCCATCTTTTAGAATACTTAAGAGTGGCCTAGTTTCCAACATACATTCAGATTTACATGCTACATTGTTATATCACATTAAATTCATAAGCTTCAAGAGCCATCTCATATGACATGCATTTCATATCGATATTAATTCATAGCTTCACTTCATGGGGCAATGATGGAGCCAAAATAATAACTATCCTTTGTATTCTTGAGACAACTATTCAAAGGGATTGGACACAGTGTAGAAATTGATTAGTACATGCATGACCACCTTTATTCACTTATTTGGTGATGATGGAGCTAAAGGGCCAGCCTTTGCATTCTTGAGCCACTTTTGGGGAATTAAGCACTCAGCTCCATTCATGATATTAGTCTTTTTTCAACACACATTCAACATTACATAGCATCAATCAACATCACAATAGGTTTTGTATTGGTTCATATACCCTATGAGGTGTATTCATTATTTTATCTTCCTCTCTCTCTCTCTCTCTTACTTATGCTTGTACATTCTTATTTTAGATTTAACGTATCTATTAAGAATTGATCTACTCTTTATTTTTATTTTATATTTTCACTTTACAACATGTTCTCTCTCAGCACATCCAACATCACATAGTTTCATGAACTTCATCCTTTGAAGGTACGTTTAGGTATGGTTTCTACTTTTCCTTTATCTTAGTATTTTGCTTTGTTGCATCACTAGAAAAAGGGGGGGATGAAATGTAGTCATATAAAATGTAAAAATTGGTAACTTGAGTGTGGATAAGGACACCCAACCCTTAGGTCCCTCTTTTTTTCTCTCATGACCTTCATAGGTATATTTTCAGTGATTCCTAGTCATATATAGCCTTCTAAAATTGATCTTAGGTTAGCCAAACCCCTTTCTCCATGACAAATCCATCCCCCTAAGTCCTATATGCTAAAGAGAATAGTTCCACAAAAGGAATACCACATTGGTTCCACTTTTTTGTGCTTTTGACATTGTTGTCCAAGTCCATTTCTAGACCCATTGATAAAATATAAGCAAGACCACTCAAAAAAATCTTCCCTATTCTCTACATAAAGTCAACCAATACATTTACAATCTTATTAAAATCCTTACACTAGTCCCTAAACACCTCAAGCACATATGGTTCATCATTATTCATCTTCATACACATAGTTATATAAAGCACATCAAGTGGGAAAACTACATATGGCTTGATCCCTCTTCAGAGTATTGGTATGTAGGTAGTGTGTGCACACAAAGGGTGTGGATCCATGTCCAGTCAATATTACACACACTAACCCCAACCTCTTACTCAAAATTAGTTAAAGTATAATAGAAGATAGGGTTTGAAGAGATAATCTTGTCTATAATAAACTCTATATACTTCTAGCTACCAAAACTTTGTAGATAGGGTCACATAGACTTGGAGAACATAACCCAACAAGCTTAGATCCTTAGGACAATAGTGGTAAAGGTGGACTACAACACCAGTGCCACTTTTGTCTAGTTCTGACACTCCTATCCAATCATAAAACAAGGTTCATATCTTAGTTTATGATATTGTCCTAGTCCTGCATAGTGAGTTCCAACCTCTATCTTAGTTGGATCAATCAGTTTCTAGCTATGTCTTATTTTCTTCCCCTTATTACTATTTTTCAAAAATTTAAAATTGTAATAAAATTTCACAAATTAGTATCTTAATAATTGCATATTTATTTACTGATTTTACTACTCAAACCCTTTAACTAAATTAGGAATAAAACCCCAATATTTTTAAAATTATTCAATCAATATGTGCATGCGTGTGTGTGTGTGTGTGTGTGTGTGTGTGTGTGTGTGTGTGTGTGTGTGTGTGTGTGTGTGTGTGTGTGTGTGTGTGTGTGTGTGTGTGTGTGTGTGTGTGTGTGTGTGTGTGTGTGTGTGTGTGTGTGTGTGTGTGCACGCGTGTGTACGTGTAAGTAAATAATTAATTCTAATTTTAAAACGTTAGTATAATTCTAACCTAGATCAAGATAAATATACACATGTATCTCATCAATTTGGTTATATAATGGTGCTAACTCGTAGGGCATGATGTAAAAAAGAGTTCAACTAAGGAAATACATGGATTTTTTTTTGACATTGTCATAATTATCTTAGGCTAAGATGGATGAAATATATATCTCAATTTCCATGAAATAAAATATGGTGGGCCTATCATACTTAGGTCCCATAAGAGTTGGTGGAGTAATAAGGAATCATTTAGGCACCTTGAATTCATCTTGGAAGCCTTGAGCCCAAGATAGACTAATCTCCTTATCAATAAAATGATTGATATGATGAATGACATAGTTAATTTTAGGTATGAAGGTTTAAATATTTATTAACCTCCAAAAGATTATGAATTTTGTTAAAATCAATATTAATCCTATGTTTTGAGATAATGAAACTTAGGATTTTGACATCAATGAATAAAAACATTCACTTCTCACTACTTAATATTACATTATATTTGATCAATCATGTAAGGATAGTGCGTACAACCTCAAGATGATATTCTATCATTTCGGATTTTTCAAAAACATGATCAATGTAGACCTCCACCATATTATAAATGAGACCATGAGAAATATATTTATATCACTATGATAGGCTGAATTCCTTTATTGAAGGATGAAAGACATGAAAACATAGTATATTGTTACCCACAACATGGTGAAGGAGGTATTAATTTGATTCTATTTATAAATGTGAATATATTTATATCCTTAGAACCAATCCATCATCAATAAAAACTCATATCTACATGTGGTTCCACAATTATGTCAATGGAAGGTAGGGTAAAATCATCTTTCAGACATGCTTTATTATTATCTCAAAAGTCTTTGAATATCCTATTTTTCATCCTTCTTGAAAATTGGGACAATGTTAGATAACCATCTGGTTTAGTTGAAAGGTTTAATAAAATAAAACATTATAATTTTGATTGAAACTCATTGTATCATCAATGAAAACTTGGGTTTAATCATCCTAAGATTTTGTTTGAGATAGTTTACATCATGAAATGTGACTAGATCATAGAATATAACCTTAGCTTGAATTCTTATATTTTTGATCTAGGATAATTGAAAGTATTTTGAGTAATTAATAAGAAACATCTTATAGTTTTGTATCACTTACAGTGAGACTGAATATCTAAGCTTTAAGATTTTAGGATGTTCTTCACTCCCAATGTTAATATTGATGGTATTATTTATGGGGGAATTATTTCCTTAATCAAAATATTTAGGGTTAGGCTGAAGATTAAAAGCTTCATTATCTACTTCAAAGACCTCATGTTGTTTTTCAAAAGATTAATATTATAAATTTTATAATATGAATTATTATAATCCATTCCAAATTTAGATGAGGGATAAATTTTTAGGACAAACCCATTCTTATGGTTTGATGAGGGAAAGTTATCATAAAATTGAAAAAAAAATCTAAACTTATGTCTTCACTAAAGTCATTGATGAGAGGATTAACCTCCTATTCTATTTGGGCAAGGGATTGATCATATGACATATATCAAATATGGGTACAAGTCTTATAGATATTATGAATTTATATTTTGATATTTCAAGAGGATGACAAAATGAAGAAGATCAAGCATCCATGGAAATAATACGATGATTAATATATTTAGGCATAGCCTCTATGGAAACAAAAGATTTTTTTGGTGACTGAGCTAATGAAAAATTTATAGAGCTTAAGCTATTTTTCCTTGGTCTTATAAATATCTAAGACTTGATTCATAACTAGTTATGAGTTATATTTAATTTTAAGGTTATGGATACCTATCCATTTTTAAATGAGCATTTCTAATAATAAGGTCTCATAAACTATCTAATTATTTATGCATTTAAAATGAATTTTAAACTGAAGGTACTTTATCCTTACTCCATGGGAAATCAAGATAAATCTCACCCATAAGCCCTAATGGAAAATTTCCACATTTTAATGGAGGGACCATTGATCACTAAATAAGAATAATTATAATATTTATTATGGAGCATCTCTTAATTTTTAAAAATCTCAAGAGTACAAACTTTGGATATCATAGCTAACCCTTCCCACATTATAGGCATTGATATTTTAAAAATTTCTATGTCCCACTCCCTCATAGATAAAATGAATAAAAATGATTTTATCATTATTTAGGATAATAATGATCTCAATGATAGACTTGGATAAGATGGATTATATTATTTTAATTCTTTTCTCATGAATTTTCTTCATTTTTATTGTGCTTTTTTCCTCAACTTTTTCTCTTGGTGAGCCTTTAGAACCCTCAGAGCTAGTTATAAAACCATGGCAAGGTAAACATGGGATATTTTGACGTGTATGGTGGGGATATTCATCATCTCATTACTAGGTCTCAAGGCATCTATAGAACTCCAAGAATTTTGTTTAGGTGCAGAGCATAAATTAAATTCTTTTTTAGTTGGAAAATAAGAATCATTAAAATATATAAATCTAACAAATGGTTTTTCATTTCATCTTATAAGGTGATTATTCCGATTCTTACATATGAATATTCATATATTAAAAAATTATACAAGCTTATGAAACCTAGGATTAATAACATATATTGAATAATAATGTTACATGCCCCCCATTTAATTTGTAGGCTCATTGTGAGACCAAACATTTATTAGAACTCTAATAAAATTTCCCGTCCAAATTATTTGTTTAAGATGTCTATTAGATGTTCCATTTTGTGGAAATTATTCAACCTTACATACCATATTTCACATAATTATAAAACAAATGATATTTGGTTTTTCTAGTATTTGCTTAGTCATAAAGGACTAGACTCTCTACCATCTAAATTGTAAAAGTGTTGTCAATCATGAAAGGTGTTGACAAAACCCTCATTTTTGTAAATATTAAATAAAACTTTTGAGTTAAAAAACATTTTTAGTTAAATTTGAATCTAATATGTATTATGCTTCTATTTAATACATTGGAAACATTTATTGCTACTTTGACTTGTTGCAGAGAACTATTATTCTCAAATTCATCATAAAAATTGAATTATATTTTACATCTTCAAAATCACTATCATAGTAAAAATACAAGTATCAAACCAAATTTAAGGCCCTTACCCTAAAAAATTTAAGCCCAATATTTTATGTTCCTTAAAGATATTGAAGGACTCTTTTGGTTACTACTTAGTGACTTTCTCTAGGTTGTTTCATGAATTGGGAAAGAACACTATCGAAAACATAAAATATATTTTTTATTTGTTGTCACATAGATTAGGTTTGCAATGGGTTGTCTAAATTAAATATTATCTACTAAATATTCTCTATCTTTTTATATTAGGTTTAGATATTTTCCATGGGCATCTTAGAGGATTCTAGTATGTCATTCTGAATAAAATTTAATCAATATACTTATATTAAGTGATAAATATATATTGTTTTTTGAGTTACTTCAATAAAAATAATAATAGTGAAGTTAACCTAGATCCATCACTTACAAGCCTTTCATCAAATTTATATTTGAATTTTGTAGTTTATCTTTCATTATTTCCTATGATGAGTAGACCATCAAAATGCACCACTATAAATACAACTATTTTTTAAAATATTTTTATAAAAAGAGTTTGAAGTTTAGGTTTAAGAGGTGGTATGTGAGTTTGTTACACCATGCTTATTGTAATTATTTCAAACCATATAATGAATTTTAAACTCTTCAAACTTTGTGCTATTTCCAATTTAACAAACAACCCTAAGGATATGTCATGTACATTATCACCTTGAGATGACTAGCTAGAAATGCAATTTTGAGGTCTATTAGGTTATCTTTCCATCCATTATGAGCTTTTGGTTCCAATAAGGTTTGAATGGTAGTCTATTTTATTTTAGGTGTAATGGTTTCATTGTAGTCAATTAATTATTTTTATGAAAATCCCTTTGTAAAAATCATCACTTTTTTACTTTTCAAGTGAGTCATATACTTTTTACTTTTTTGAAATACCGACTTACAACCAATTGGATGAATAACTAGTTTCCAAATTGTATTTTTGACCAAAAAATTATACTCACTTCTCATAGAAATTTTCCACACCTAAAGATTTTTAGCTTGTTTAAAATAAGTGGGTTAATATCCAAATGAAAAATTGACCTCTTCATCGATAATGTATTCTAAGGTATTTTTTTAATCTTATCTCAAATTTCATCAATAAGCTATTTCAATTATTATACAACTCTACGTGCATTTCTTGTGACTATTTTCCTGACCTCATTAGGTCTAATATATTCCAATTTTGGTTTGAAACATTTTTTATCTCTTTTTATATATCTTTTTGAGTCATAATTGCCTCACTTTCCAAGCATAAATCTCCTATGTTGTATGCCATCTAGACATCCTTTGATTAAATTCTAAGATTCCTATATGGGAGTGTTACTTTTTGGTTAAAAGAGTCAATAGAGATTCAATTGTTTCCTAATTACATGTTTCCCCATTCACTATTTGGAGCATCCATATCAATCTCCTTGAAAACATATAGTTTAAAATATTTTTTAAGACAATTTAGTTATCAACTAATAATTCATTTGTCCTCTATAGTTTCATAAAATATAACATCTGTTATGGTCATTAATTTATTTTCATTCTCACAATACAGTTTATATGATTTTTAAGACTTAGAATTAAAAATCTTGAATTTGTGACTCGTGTTTTAGTTTATTTCTTTTCTCCTTTGGAATCAATGTGTAGAACACGGATCTAAAAATCTAAAGATGTTACAATGAAGGAGGATGATCTCACCATAATTCATATGCAGTATTCATATATAGGGATGCTAACAATGACCTGTTATGTTGGTATACTATTGTTTGAGGTTCTTTTGCATAGAAGTTAGTGTTTACCCCTTTGAAGAATAACAATGCTTGATCCATATTCATGATATTTCAGTTCATCTACTCAACTAATAGAATGTGATGTGGATTTTAAGGGAATGTTATATGAAACTTGATTATGATCTACTTGAGATAGGTTTCAAACACACATAAAGTGAACTCACCACCATTTTCAATCCCATGTGCGCTAATTTTGTATCGGGCTTCATTTTCAACCATGGTTCAAAATTTTTGAATTTTTTTGAGGGCTCCTAATTTATTATTTAAAAAATATTGAAATGTCATCTTGTTACAGTGATAAAAAATAACATGAAGTATATATGACCACCAACATATAATATTGGTAGAGAACATGGAACATAGTTGAACTAGCTTGAACTTCCCATCTATTTTCAAATCTAAATTTTGAAAACATTTTCTTATGTGTTCCATTAAAATGTAGGATTCATAATTTTCAATATTTGGAGAAAAAGTAAACAAGCCTAAAATATCATTTTATTCATTGCTTAGATGTTT
>JARHVA010008049.1:502500-510000 GCA_037957365.1 Torreya grandis | reverse complement strand
TTACTAATTTAAATGCCTATATCAACATAAGTTTTTTCACCCCCTTTAGTGACTTATAAAATATAAAATATAAATATCAAACCCAATGTGTCTACTTTAAAAACTCTTCTCCAAGTTACTCAATCTTTAGAAGCTAAGGTTACAAACATTGATCAAAATGCTTTGATATCAAATCATTTTATTGATTTATAATATGTATTACATAATCACCTTGAATCCAGTATATATTTTCACCCTTTTCCAACATAGTTTTGTGCACCCAAGTTCACATTTTATGATGGAAATGAATAACATCTATGATCTTTCTATACAACAAGCCTTGACTATGATTCTAATGAGAAAAATTTGATCAAATTAATGCAAATAATTTTTAATTAGTATGATTTGATATGGTTATATGATATACCAATGCAATTTGTAAAAGCATTCATGACTTTTGTAAATAAATTTATAGAAATTATTTCTATCAACATTATTGAAAATATGGCATATGCACAAATTATAAATATTAAGCAATGAACCAATGAGACTATCAATGAATATGCTTTTAGGTATAAAATAATTTTTGTCATTATGACAAATCTAATGGGAGGTAAATAAATTCTAGATATATTTAATAAAAGTTTGATTACACCATTTCATGAGTCCATTATCTTTAAGAAGTTTTAATATTTTGTTGACTAATGCCATATTTTTTGAGATCAATAAATGTAATTTATTTCATTGAACAATATTAAGTATGTAACAAACACACTGACTACATCCAATATCAAGATTCTTATCAAGATAAAATATAAGGTTAAACATACTAAGGTTAGAAAGGAAACAATGACAATGGTTAATATAGTATCATAAAAACCTAATTAACTCATGTTATCTAGTGCACTTCAGAGACAAGTTACATAATTACCTGAGTCTCCAGCTTCACTCCTTTAGAAGCTAGTGGAGTGTCATATCCTATCTCTTGCTCCTCTTATGGTGGTTGATATGAGTCAACCTATATAAAAATGATATGATGAAAATGCTTATGATAAATACTGCCAATACATTGTGCATTATACAATCTGATATTATAAGTTTAAACATAAGGTACAATCTCTTATTAATAATGAATAAATTACCTTTGACCATACTCCAAAGGATTCAAGGTCACAAATTAATGATCATAAAGAATAAAAGATATTCAATAATAAATTAAAATATTATTTTAAGGAAGCACTGAAAGTGGAAATGGCATATAATACACATAGTTTACAACCACATTATAAGAATCCATTAGATGGGATCATTGGCACATTTACTTAGGAGATACCTCCTATAGTTTAAAGGCCTTCTATTTCATTTGATAAGAATGAGTTTATTGATGATGACTCAGATCTTAATTGACTATTTATTATAGAACATATTACTATTCAACTTATGCATTGTATTATGGTTGATAATGATTATATTGAGAATTTGTGTATAATGACATTAATCACACATTTGGGATAAAAACTTGTTAATTTATACCCTTTGACCAAGAAGTTAAAATCATTTGATGGGAAAGAAAAACAAGTTTTTGGTCAGAATGAGTTACCTTTATAGGTTGGTATAACACATGTCACCACAACTTTTTCATTTATACAAAATAAGGGAGTATTTAATATGTTATTCATACTACCTTAGATTCATAAGATCTATATAGTTCCTTACACACTACATATATGTCTTATGTGTATTTATGTTAATAGGGTAATCATAGTTTCAATAATTTAATATGAAAAACCATGAAAATAAGAGAAGTTTATTCTTAGATAGCTAATCACATAGCCTACTAAGGTTAATAATGGATGAAAGGGTAAGAAAAAGTTATTCCCCTTTCCTATAAAGCTTATACTAGAGAGGTCATTTCATTAGAGATACACAATGTGCTCTATGAATTCCTAATTTTCACCTCCATAGCCTATCCTATTATTTAGAGTAGGTTAACATATTTAAGAGAGGGTAAAAATACCCAAAGTTATAGTTGTATTGTAGAGGTCACTGAAAATTAAATAATGTCTTACACAAGCCACTACAATTTTTACTATTGATTCAACACAACAAATCCATATGGGGCATCTACAAAGTATTACATAGTCTTTATCTCTAGATTTGGTACATATACATGATCCTTGTAAGCATGACTAGTTTATTGTACCACATTCTCATTTGAGATCACCCTATGGGCATCCCTTAGATTGGATAACTATCTAGAACATTACTTATTCAAATATATAATAAAACATTGAAAACATTTAAAATTTTCAAAATAAAAAAAAATTAAAAAAATATTGAAAATATCATCAAGTACAAAAATATTCAAATAAATAAAAAATACAAAAAACGTATTTTACATGTTTACTATCTTTTGTGTATGTTATTTAATTTATGTTAATAGTTAACATATTTATATAGAAACATATGTTTCAAAATTATTTGAGTTTTATTTGAGAATACATTACATCCATGATACATGTACATGCAGATGTTGAACCTTTCTTCTTCCTATGTGACACACTACATTGGGGTGTATCGATTCTATTGATCATGATTGATGCAGGTTCTATTATTTTATGATATTAAATTTTATGGTGATATTATATACTTAATCTTACACATGCCTATACTCATGGTAGTTTTGTATACAATGTATTTGATAACATATTTTTATAACACATGTATGAGTGGGCTAGTATGACATTCTTATTCTATTTTCTTATATTTCATCTTGTAACATGGATTAATTGAGTATATTCCTTATGTTAATTTTGGAATATGTGTTATAGGTACAATCACTAAGAGGAGTGAATTAGTGAGCCTAGATATTTTAATTATATTTACATTCCTTTCAAACTATTAAATAATCAACATATATCAACTTGATGAAGTAACATTAAAAAGAGAGCTCATTCATTCAATATATACACAAGAACAAATAAGTAACACATATTTCCTATGGGAAACCCTCATGGGGAACAAAACTCACTCTGAAGATTGAAACACATGGACCACTGTCTTATATGAAATTATAAACAAGAGTTTGGTTAACTACTTTAGACCAATGAAACTTGATCATATCCTCCTGACCAAAGGTATTTAGTGAAACACTTGTTTCATAAGGATAAACTTCCCCTAAGGAAGATCAAGTCCTTTAGAACCTCCTTTGGGCATATCCATGTTAGAACTGATGTATTTAACACCTGATGATGGATCTCTATTTTATAACCCCTACAAAAACTCTCTATCTATCTCATACAGGCCTCTCAAATAAGCATGCCATAATCTCTCTACTTCTTCTGTCAAATTATCTTCATATGCATACTCACACCTCTTTGAATATCTTCAAATTGTAAGATAACTATTTGAATATAAAAAAATATGACCTATAAGTCATACACATACTCCTCAATCTACTCAACTCATCAACTCATCAACTAGGCACTGTACCTCTCCTTCACTCCACAACTCTCACATGCGCACCTTGCACTAGTCTCTCTCAAGTCTTCCATAAGTCTATAAATCAACACTTTTGGTTTCACCATCTATAGAATAATAATGAATTAAAAATAATAATATAATATTTAATTATCAGCCATAATACATGCCTTCATCCTTAAGGCATATCACATGGATCATAGTTATGTACAATTCACTTTCAAATAGGTCTAAGTCACTTTTAGGTCACAGGGAGACATATTCAGTTCTTTAACACTTCAAGAAAATTAAGAACATAGGATCACTATATAAATGCATATAACCATTACACATTATCTATAGGTCATCTATTAAGTGCCAATAATCATCCCAATACTCTTTTTCTTAAGCATAATTCATTCAAACAGTATTTTGTGCATATAATCACCATAAATGATCACATAATTGAATTCTAAGCCTTTGTTCATACTACATATGATTGGTAAAACCTTCATAATACACATAGAGTATCCTTATAGAGTCTAAAATATGTTCCAATATATAATTTATCATGAGATATCAAAATAACATCAAAACAATCTTGAACATCCTTCTCAAGTCACGTACAAAACATAGTCAAGCATATAATTAAGTTTGAAACTATCTTTGATTATACAAACAATTATACCTTGAAATATATATTTATAGATGATACTTGGAGTCTTGAACATCTTTTATTTTTACAACACAATCAAAATCATCATATATCGAAAGGGATTGTCTACAAACCATAGACTAGTTTTTCCATTTGTTAAATTCAAATATTTAAATGCAAACGGTCACATTTAAACATCAAAACACTATCCTGACATCTCATGTCCTTGATAATTTATATAAATATTTCACCATAAATATTTTTCTAAATTTTAACTCATAGTCTACTAATGCCAAATGTTAAACTTTGAACATGTTGACCTCATCTTATGTAATTTGGAAACTTTGACCTCATTCGCTCCATCGATCTCTTCGAGAATGTCCTTGCTTTAGTCATGATAGATAGATATCACTTTGACATATTGAATTTAATAAAAACCATTGATATTTTTAATTATGAACACCTTCTCGTCATTTATCCTAGAATAATCTTTATCTTTATCTTTGCTTGATGTTAAACTTTAAACACTTTAACCTCTTCAACTTGTTGCTCACCATAGAGCTAGATGTATGAACTCCTATGAACTATCAATATATATAGATCATATATGTCCTTATAAATTATTACATCCAATTATATCAATTTTTATGGCTGCCTATGAGCCATAAGATATCCATTTGGTCTTGGTCTTTACCCTTGCTAAAAAATGACCTAGTATGGGGACCATTGCTTATATGCCTGGAAGGCAAACTTTACACCTCCATATCTTTTACTTCTCACATGTGAATGTTTTGAAATTTGGACCATATGATATCCTCACATAGGATAATACAAAAATGTGTCAATATTCTCCTAGAACCTTCACACATGTGATAATAATGACATTAAAATACCTCTTTAGATTTATCTGTCACAAAGCCAACAATGTTAAGAATTATTTGGAAGACCAACTTTTCACATGCATATATTTTAACACGCTTTGTCATATGATATAAAATTTATAATAAATAAAATAGGATCAAAAATAAATAAACCCATATGATAATATTTTTATGAAACATACACACATGTGAGATATAGCATAACCAAACTACTTACTCAACTTTTTCTTGCCTTGTGCAAATTTAACCAAGTATGGGGAAAAAATGTCAAACTTTCTAGGATCCCAACTTAATACCTACTTATATTTTACCATTATTAGGTTCATGACTTAAGATTTATCTCATATAAATTAGGGACATGATCATAGACATATGACCAACTAACCTTAACTCATCCACATGTGGCAATGGTGACATCATCAAAATACTTATTCACATTTTATGCAACTAGATCCAAAATGTCTAGATGAAAAAAATGATCAACTAGATGAAATATAATAATGTACACAAACATTCAAAGCATATATAACCTCTTATAAGACCCATATCACATACTCAATACTCCATACTCATCCTTGAACATCTCTAATCTTACAAAAATTGATGATCAACTAAGACAACTGTAAACATACTAGGACAAGCACATTGCACACTTTGTCATTATAATTTAGGATATCAAATATCTTCATCCACTCATTAGGACACCTCCATGACATCACCATGAAATCATTTGAAACTCTATAACAATATTTCATTTTGTCATTGATGTCAACAAACATCATTCAGCTCACCTTCTCTCCCTTCAAGCACTTTCACAGTAAGAACTTTCTTCCCCTTTAACACAATGATAAAGTGGGCACCAACTAATCTTGAGGACCTAAAAATAATACCAATAGGAGTAGACCATTTTATAAATATAGCACAAACTCCCCCTTACCTTGAGTTTTCCTCTTTTTGCCTTGACAACTTCCTCTTGCTACATGTCAATACTTTCTTCAATCAAGCAATACAACCAATGAAGAAAGAACACTTAAACATGACTACGTTTGATCAAATCATCATTCCAAATTTATTATAAAAACTAATTTTTATCAAATTTCACCACATTTTCAATATGTATGAAGTACCTCACATATGCTTCCCCTCACATCACTGAAAAGCTCCTTAAGCCATTCAAGCTATCTTGAGTTAGCTCCCACTAATTATGTGCATACCACCTTGTACTTATAAATCATGAACTAAAATCTAATGTGACTCATGAAGAAACATATGGAAGGGACCCCCCCTAAGATTTCTAAGCCATTGTACATGTTTAGCAACTTTAGATCTCCACATACCCTGAAGAACCACCATACAAGCTTACTAGCCTTATCTCTCAAAACACCTCAAGGACCAACAACATAACTTCATGAAAAACATAAAATATATGAAATTATTAAAAAAAACCTAATAACTCTCCTTGAAACATACATTCCTTTTTATTTTGGATAAACTTAACAAAATGCACTCATTTTCTCACCAAACCTTTCTAGTCTTCTTATAACCATACCTAGAACTTGTAGATCTTATAAATGTCATTAGATGCACATTCAAGACCTTAAATTAAATATCTATATAAATATCATATGCCCCATAAACCATGCCAATTTTCATCACCAAGTTCATCATCTGAAACATACTTCCTTCACAAACCTACTACCCAATTAATCCTCAAACTTGACAAAAACATGACTAACTTGAGAATAATAAACCTTCAAATCTATCTAAATATTGAATTTAAAACCCATTTGGCCCATTAAAATTATAAAGAATCCTCATATCTCAACTCATAAGGAAAACACTTTTCTAGCACAATTGAAAATCATAGAACCTCTAGACAAATATAATCAATAAACCTCCTTCTGGTTAACGTCCACCTTTGAAACTTATTTCACATGTGGATAAAACAATTACACACTTTTGGACCAAGATTTAATATTTCATATATTTGGGAACCAATACATCCTATAACCCTTTTTAGGACATATGTATTATTAAGCACAAACTAGGAAACTCAAGAGCGAACAAAAGTCTCTAATTTGTCTTCAACAAACCTTCAAACCACAAAACCACTTGGAGCATGCTATAATAAGGTAAACATAAATTTATATCAAAAAATATCATCTTGAAAAAAAAATCCTCTTTTTCCACCTAAAAACCTTCAATTTGACCCTACAAACTGATCAAATATAGCTATGACATCACTTTGACATCAACACAACATCTCTTCCACTTGGACATACCTGCTCCAACTGAAACCACTCATCTCTATCTGTTTAGGATAATTTGAAGAACATGATAACAACACTTTTTTCTTCACTAAAAGTAGTGTCTTGAGAAGCATAGATTGAGACATCTTTTTTAGCACAATGCTCTTTAGAACAAAATAAAGCCAAGAGTGGCCCACATCTCCTCAGTAACCATTGGAATCCTCTTGTATCTATAACATTTATTGATTTTGTTCTCCTTTGTATTATTTTGAACTAT